>BSBK01007432.1:600000-780000 GCA_027943335.1 Chamaecyparis obtusa
CCTCACAGTGTAATGCCGATAAGATGCGCCAATCTCAGTCAGTGACTCAGACTGCACTCCAGAAGAAACCAACTGCAACCAATCACTAACCAAGCTGGAACTAGCTACTACCTCCGAAGACATCGTCAAGGGAGTAGTATCACTAGCAGGAACCATGCCCAACTGCCGACTCACCAACATCACACATGATCTCTGATACAACATCCCTAGTCTCCGTGCTATCAGTAGTAGAGACCACCATCATGTCAGGCATACCACAACAATCTGCTGCAGCACCCAACTCAACTGAACTTGACTCTAGTGGAAACGAACCCGATATGCCAATGCTAGTATCAAGGATGGATGCATCCCCATCTCCACTGTCTTTGACAATCTTGACCATGGACATCCTCGGCTCACCAGACACCACGGTCTATGACTGTACAGAATCTGGTAAAGACTAAAGTCGCTCTAACTCCATGGTCACCTTAGCCAAATGAAACTGTGACTCCTCAAAAGCCAACTGTGTACTCTCAAGAAACTCAGAAGTCACCTTGAGCTGCTAAGTAAGCTCACTCACTTCACCTTCCTTGACCAACAAGGCATCATATGCTGTACTGCCCCACTTCATAAGATGATCTCTGTCGGCTACCAACTGCATATAATTCTGTCTCAGAATTCGGATAGCCTCCCACAAAGAGTGGATCTCTATCAAGGAAAGGTAACTGCCTCCCTGCTCATCGCTAGTAGGAGAACCCCATCCATAAATTGCTAACAACTGACGAGTAGCATCGAAATGCTCGCAAGCGGCAGAAATGTCACGCTCACTAACTCTCAGCTGACTAGACACATGATGGTGCTGGCTGGTCGAACTCCTAGACTCTACCCCTGGTACACTGTCCAAAGGAGTAACCTCAAAATAGCTATCATCTGTAATACTGCCATCCGAGTTCTGCAGACCAGCTGCTGAACTCGTATCATCAAATTGAGTGACTGAAGCATCAACATAAACCTCCGTATCAAAGGAACCCGCTGAAAAGACTAAGTCCTCAATACTGTCAATATCATCCTCCTCTAACACACTATCCAAAGGAGTAGACTCAAAATCACTGATCTCTGGGGTACTACCATCCATACTCTGCGAATCAACTCCAAAGCTCACATCATCATATGGAGTATCAAAACCTGTAGCATCGTTATCCAACTCCATCGTAACAAATGAATCTGCCGAGGATGCTAAGTCCTCAGAACTGTCCACAGCATACTCCTGGATGTCATCAATACCCATATGATCCTGGGACTCATCTGTAAATACTAACACCTCCGATGTACCTGAATCATCACAAACCCACTACACCCTGAGTGGTCGAGTGGAAATGTACACAACTCCTAACATCGGTGTATAGAAACTAATACCAACATCTGACAAGCTGCTATGAATGAGAACAACACCGTGTAATCTGCTAATCAAATCCATGATAGCACTCAAGCAATCACTGTTACCAATAAGTGATAAGGATCTCCAGTCAACATAATCCCAAATGCCAATATAACAATCCCAAGTCCATATCCGTAAACTAGGATCAGCTGGTAACTCAAGCAGACTCCTCACCTAAGTAATAGGACTAATACCAACTAATTCCACATACCTATCTGATACTGTCCTTGAATCCTGGATGTGAAAGCAAGATGAGCTTACAACAACATCAACCACATGTGATCCGCCTGTCGCAGAAAGCTGAGTATCAAGTGTGCAAGATGAAGTTGAACTCAACTCCACGCCATACCCATCCACATGTCTCTCCGCTGCACAACTCTGATCAACTGTACTATCGTCGAATGTGACAGTATCCTCAACTACTGTAACATCATCGGGATCAACTATACCGTAACCACTAACAGAGCCAATCACACAATCCGGTGTGCTCGTGATATCTCCCTGTATCAAATCAGGATGTCTCTCCGAGTCCTGTAATGCCAATGGAGTACTCAACAAAGAGGCTCGGGTATCCTCTAGCTCACGAGAAAGCCTGCCAACTTCCTCCTCCTTCCTCCTCAAGGCATCTAAATGGTCTCTGGCAAGGCTAAGAAGATGGTCACGATATGAAAGAAGATGTAAATAACTCATCTTCATCGTTCCCATTCCTTCCCTAATCGCCTGTAAGTCAATACAAGAGGTCTGCGCCTGTACTCCCTTATGTCTACTCTGTGACTGAATCATCCGGATATGATCCTCCATCATCTCCCACATCCTGTCATGATGAGATAATGAAGTCACAATCCCATCCTCGCTTACCCTAAGCTGACTGGACAAAACATGTGAAGTGCTATGTCCCTCAACCTCGTGTGATGTAGCGTCTAACTGTGCCTGGTACTCTTTCTCAGCAAAGTCATGTATGCTCAATGTCTGCTCATCTCTACCAGGTATCTCACCATCGTGCACAACAACATCCTCATAATCATCATCTGAATCCACTACATTGTAGTCACTGCTTGCCGTAACCAAACCATCCTGAGTACTCGTGATATCACCCTCGTGTGGAACAGTTGTTATCTCATGATGTTGCAAAGGAACCTCACTGCTGTCATAAAAATCAGAACTGTTATTAGTGCTGATAACAACTTCTGGGATGTTGTGAATATCATTTTTGGGCTCCCCCATATTGTTATTATGTTGTAAAATTTCCTTATCATCATGTAGCTGCTCCAATGTGACTAGTTTGTCTTCAACCCTCACTTGCTCCTCTTCAATCTTGATGTCATGAAATGTATTTTTTGTTCTATTTTGAAAGGTCTGATTTGAAAAATCAAACTCATCATGACATGAATCCGTATCACATAATGCACCCTTAGAACTCAATTCTAGAGTCCCTTCATGTGACAACTCAATAGGATCACTTTGCACATGTGAAAACATTGTTGTCTACTGCTCATGCAAAGTTTTGTCACTGCTGTCATGAAAATCAGAATTATCCTCTATAGTAGAAGCTTCTTGAAAAACCCCTTGCAAGGTTGAGGTAGATGAAAAATTCCCCAAAGCTGTCCTAGTGTCTTCTTGAATCAAATCAGTATGTCTATCAAATTCATCATATAGACTTTTGGATACTTCACCTGTATATACCCCAAACCTCTTGTTTTGTGATGAAGTTCGCCTTGAAATGGAATTTTCATACTGCTGCAAGTGATAGGCTAATCTTTGTTGTGAAAGCATAAGTTGTTGCCGGAGATTATTACAAAAGCTATCAAAACTTGGCTCCTCACATTTCTTTAATTTCCTGTTTTTGTTATAATCCATCCGCTGCTCCATATATTGCTCCAAGTCTATAAGATCTTTGGTCTTATCTAAAAGTGACCTATACTCCTCATAAGCAATCATTACCTTATTAGCCAATTTAGAAGCCATAACTTTGATTTTTTTATTTATTTATTTTCCCTCAGGCTGGCAGGATCAAGGCTCTGATACCACTGTAATGACCCTTACTATAAAGACCACTAAAAATCACTAATACTGAACTGAGAAAATTCGTCAAACAGTTGGCATGCACTGAATACACTGCTGAAAGAAAAATACTGAATATAGGAAATTATTTTGCAATATATGAGTTCGCTGTCCCAAAATTTCAGAATAATAGATAGCAACCAAATACCATCTAAAACACTATCAATGATGTAAGAAATTGCTCAAAACCATATGTCATTCATATATCAACAATTTGCAACAATGCCATACATTTTTCAGTCAATGATATGATCATCAAACCCTAGGTTTGCAATATAGATAGACTGAAAATTACAATGTCTTTCACTTGCAAAATCCTAGCCTTCCTTTGTTACCAATAATGCCAAATGGCAAACAAAGACAAGTACAATGTAAAATAGTAAAGTGCTGAAGCTATATTTTGTATTCAGCTGAAAACATACATTTCTCAGAAAATATGCCAAATGCCAAATGAGAAATGAGGAACCTGATTGTAGATGGCTGCAATAATTTTTCGGATCTGCTTTTTCAGACTGCTTTTTTGGATCTGCTTTTTCGGACAGCTTTTTTGGATCTACTTTTTCGGATTGCTTTTTCGACTCTGCTTTTTCGGACTGCTTTTTCGGATCTGCTTTTTCGGACCTGCTAAAAACGGCCGCCTATAATTTTGGACCTACTAAAAATTGCCTCCTATAATTTCGGCCCTACTAAAAATGCCTCCTGAAAGGCTGTTTCAATCACAAACAAACCCTTACGTCAAATTCTCAATGAAGTACCAATGAGATGGCTGAGTACCAACTCCAAATTTGCAACCTTTCAGTAGATATTTCACTACCTCAGTTATGCCAATCCAAGGGAGTGATTCGTTCCCAAAGATCGAATAGTATTTGCAGACCAAAGACTACAAATTGCTTCACAATGAAGAAGTAGAAGAAAATCCAAATCCAAGCATGTAGAAATGATAGCCCAAGCCCCCTATTTATTCTTTTTCTTGAGAAGTTACTAGAACTTCTAGAAACATCTAATTATAATGTACTTTATAATAAAATAACATTATAATAATAAAGTACATTTCTCAACTCAAAATTATAACAATGTAGGCCCAAATGTCTCATAACTGAATGTAGGCCCAACTACGACTGAACGTAGGCTCAAGACTGAACGTAGGCTCTACTACAACTAGATGTAGGCTCAAACTGGATGTAGGCTCACTCTGGATGTAGGCTCCACTACAACTGCATGTAGGCCCAAACTGGATGTAGGCTCTACCGAATGTAGGCTCTGTCAGCAATATGCAATCAAATGATCAACATAATGACCCTCTCTCCAAACCATTTGCCTACAAGAGTCGATGATAGGCAAATCCGTCATGCCAAACGATGTCAGCCAAAATGGGGACATGACACAAACAAAAAACTCAGAACTGTAAACAAAAATCAGAAATCTATCTAGAATCATCTACTCCACAATGTTTTGATCATCCATCTCAATGTCTTCATCTATGATGTTGTCCAAATAACCATCACTCTCCTACTCAAGTTCCTTTGATGGCAGTACAATTGGGGGTAATTCATTAAGGTCATCTGCTTCAATTGCATTAGTCTCAGTCTCAATCTCTGTTTAGGGCCTGGGCTTCCAAACACAAAGTCGTCAGGTCTCTAAATGCATAAACAATGGTAAAAAATGAAATGTTTTGTTTTTATTACTTTTTAAAATACTTTTTCCTCTGGAGATGCACAAGAGACATCAAAATTAATGGTGGGAGACTTGGAGACGTCGAGACAAAGTCTCAACCCAAATTTGAAGTCTATGGGTACACAGGTCTCTCAAACACGTCTCCATCTCTAAGATGCATTTCAAAGAGGGGGAGATGTCTCCCGATTACACTGGGATTAATGGAAAAAGAAAGGAATGAGAAGAAAATAAGGAAGTGACTCTTTCAAAAGACAGCGATGATGAAGGGTTGTAACTCTTTCAAACGGGCTGATTATGAAGGGTTGCGACTCTTTCAAAGGGTTGTGACTATTCAAAAGGTTGAGATTATGAAGGGTTATGACTTTTTAAAAGGGTTGTGATTATTCGAAAGGGTTGTAATTATGAAGGGTTGTGACTCTTCGAAAGGGTTGTGACTTTTCAATCAAAGTAAGGGTTATGACTCTTTGAAGGAGGGACAATTATGAAGGGTTGGGACTCTTGCCAAAAGGAAAACATGATGAAGAGGTGTGACCTCTCCCTCACATGGGAAGATACAAAGGGGAAAAATATCAAATGGAATGTGGAAAAAAGGAGTAGAAGAGATGTAGATCAGACTCAGAGCAACAATGAAAGTGGTGACTCAAATCTTATGAAAGGTGGTGACCCTTTCACCTGTAAATTATAAAGGGGAGATCATTCCAAGAAAACATCAATACATCATCACTCATAAATGCATCACGAAATAAAGTGATCTACGAATCAGCAAAGGTTGAATCAAACAATCTATCAATTAGCAAAGATCAATTCAACAAAGTTAATAAACAAGCAATCAAATCATCATCAATCAATTCACATCCTGGAATCAGAAATCAATCATCAAATGTCTTTTAAAAAAATCAATTCATCATTCAAACATCAATCATTTAAGTATCACCCTATCATACCCACATTCATTCATTAGTTTGAAAGATTTGTATAAAATTGGCACTGCTTGAGGACAAACAATTTTGAGAAGGGCAAACTGTCATGTCCCCTTTCTAAAGTAGAATTTAATAGTAAATGATAATAATAAAAATAAAATATTAAATAAATAATATAATATAATATAAATTAACTAAATTTAATGAAGGTCAAGGGATATGTAATGAAGAGTCACAACTCCCTCAAAGTAAGAAATAAAATGGAGAGTTCATTTGAAAGGGATATGGAGGAAGGGAGAAGATGAGAGCATAGGATTTAATGGAAGAAGAAAGGAATGTGAAGAAAATAAGGAAGTGACTTTTTCAAAAGGCAACAATGAAGGGTTTTAACTCTTTCAAAGGGTTGTGATTATGAAGGGTTGCGACTCTTCAAAAGAGAGACAATTATGAAGGGTTGTGACTCTTGCCAAAAGGCAAGCATGATGAAAAGGTATGACCTCTCTCTCACATGGAAAGATACAAAGGGGAAAAAAGATCAAATAGAATGTGGGAAAAAAGAGTAGAGCAGATTTAGAGTAACATTATAAGGAGGGTTCTGAAATAAGAATTGAGAAGGAAAGAAGGAAATAAGATATGTAGATCTAGAAGAAGACAATATGCAGATCTTAAAAAGGATATGTGCAGATTTGAAAAGTAGTACAGACAAATTTGAGAAGTGAGAGATAGGAAGCGAAAGGGGCAGCAGTTTTTGTCAAACAGATGTATCTTTTCATAACCAAAGGGTGTGACCCTTTTATAAGGGCATTAACAAATGAAAGGGTGTGACTCCCTTCACTCAAAGGACATATAGAAGAGAGGAACTTCATTGAAGAAAGGCACGGAAGCAAAAAGGGAGATCAATTGGGAGAATAAAATTTCATTCTCTAAGGCCACAATGTAAAGTGGTGACTCAAATCTTATGAAAGGTGGTGACCTTCTCACTTGTAAATTACAAAGGTGAGAGCATTCCAAGCAAACATTAATAAATCATCACTCATCAGTACATCCTGAAATCAAACAATCTATGAATTAGAAAAGGTTGAATCAAACAATCTATCAATTAGCAAAGATCAATTCAACAAAGTGAATAAACAAGCAATCAAATCATCATCAACCAATTCACATCTTGGAATCAGAAATCAATCATCAAATGTCTATCAAATCAATCAATTCATCATTCAAACATCAATTATTTAAGTGTCACCCTATCATACCCACATTCATTGATTCAATCATCTGAAGAGAAGAGAATAAACATTACTAACAAGAACAAATTATAATAATAATAATAATAACTCAGATCAGCAATTCCTTGGTATGAGTATCGCATGATATACATATTGCATAATAAGTACTTTGATGAATGTTCTCTATTTGAATTTGTATGCATTTCAGAGTAATATTAGTATGTGACTGCTTATATGTAGATATATATACAGACTTATATATACATCTGCATACCTGTGATCTAATATGCATTTCATTGCTAACTCATGAATATTGTAATATAGAATTTATGTGAAATATCATGTGTGTTTTCAATCTGCTGTAACTAGCCATGGCAGGGGAAATGACAGGATCACAGGTAGGAAAATGGTGATGAGGTCACCTTCTAAGCATGCCACCTCATGTTATGTGACTAGGGAGTCCCATGGGGCCAAAGGGGGACAAAGGGACTGCCTTTGGGCTTAGGAAGGAGGGACATTCCAGGCACACTGTTGTGAATGTTCCCCATAATTTGTATCATGGTAAATGGGTGTTCAATCATTTGAAGCAAGATAGGAGTGGCAAGGTAGAGGAAAATGGTAATAAGACACCAAGCTAGGTATACCACCTCATATGTATGGCACGGACCACACGAGGCCAAGAGGGATGGTATATCCACTCTTGGGCCTAGGGTAGGGGGTCTCTGGGCCACCTCATCAAGTATACCACTTCTCTAGTTGAGTCATCTTAAAATTGATTCTAGCAATCTATTGATTTGAGCTACATTCCTCATATATGTTTATTTCTAATTAAAGGAATCTAACTATGAATTATGATTATAAATAACCCCTATTTGTGTTGGAAGGCCTCAATCAAAGTGAAAGGTATCTCTAAACCCTACTTTTTTTGATAAAAAATTATAATCTAGGGAAAATTAGGATACTCATAAATTAAGGCACCTTTGAAGAAACACTCCATTGTTTTGATATTTACTTACCTTCTAGTTTGAGCCTTGAAAGATCTACACTAAGAAGGGAAAGAGGAAGATGTTGATTGTATTTTATTTATTTCATTTTGACATATCCTCATATGTACACAATTTCCTTATCAACAAATGAACACTAGCAAATGATAGGAATAGTGAAACAACCAACTTGGGATGTTCACCGATCAATCTTCAACTCTACATAATTTTATGCAATGGCAAGCAACAAAAGAAGTTCGCCAATGAATGATAATATTTATTTTTTATTCAGAATATGAGAAATGGGTTTGCTTTTGTCTTTTAGATGTCTTCTATACTGCATTTTAGGGTTTAAGAGCACAATTGCATTTTTTGGTAATAAAGTCAACAAAATTAAAAATGACAAATCCATTGGATGGGCAAAGGTAACCGCCAAATTCACCTCTAGTTTGCTCAAGATGGACCTCTAGGGGAATGGTGAAACCTTGCTCAAACCCACAGGAAAACCGCATCTGAGCCTAAACTTGAGCTAGATTGGGACACAAGTGCTCTAGGGAGCAGACCAGTAACATAAATTTTGAGGGGTAAATTAGGTTTAGTTGTTTAGAGGAGTGGGGCGGTCCCTATGGGCTCACTCACCAACTTTTTCCCTTTAGAAGTGTGATTTTTTAATGTAGTTATATGTTGTTGGGCCATTAAGAGTAGATAGTCATCCTAAGGCAATTGGGAGACATCTGGGCAGCCCCTAGCCATCTAGGGGATGGAAAGCCAACCCTTGGCATCCCTTACTCTAATCGTGACATTTCAAAACTGTAACCATTTTTTTGGTAGTAGGGGATGGGGATAATGTCCCTAGGCACCCCACATCCACATAACATCCCCTCTAGGAAATAGGGGTCCAAGGCAAGGGATGTTCCCTAGAGGAGCATTGGTTTCCAATGATGTCCATCCCTTGATGTCCCCTACTCTAACTAGGGCATTTCCAAAACATACCCAATTTCCTTTTTTGCAAAAGGGGAAGGCAGGAGGTTTCCTAGGCATCCCTATATCCCCAAAATATCCCCCTATAGGAAATAGGGCTGCTAAGCCAAGAGATGCATCCCAAGGGAGCATTGGTTTCCAATGATGTCAGATCCTAGTGTAATGACCCCTTTCTGAAATGATGTCAGATCCTAGTGTAATGCACATATTTCCTAATTCTAAGTGTGTACTCCATGAGCAGTTCTACTTTGGTTAATTTAGAATGTGAGAATAAAACAAAGTGAATCAAGCAATATGAAATTTATATTTGAGATTATACAAGGGGGATAAACTATTGTGCAAACATTGGGTCAATCCAAATCAATTTGATGCTATGAACTTGTTCCTTCTCAGTAAAGAGAGAAAATTTGTTAACCTTGTAATTCATATATCTAAATTATTGGATTCAAAATTGCAATATGAAATGATATTGAGTTACACAGTAGAAGCAATTGACATTGAAAGATTTGTATAAAAATTAGCATTGCTTGAGGACAAGCAACTTAAGGGAAGGGCGGACTATAATGCCCCCTTTTTGAAATAAGACTATATAATATTGAAGTTAAAATATTAATACAGCGTTACCAGGAGACCCGTCTCCTACCCCTTGAGATGCGTCTTGGAGACCTCCAGTACCGGAGACACGTCTCCAAGTACCAGAGACGTCCCCAAAAACGTCTTGATGCACGAGGTTTTTTTGGTTGCCATCTTCAAAGTCTCCGGACCAACAATTGATGTTTCCCACCAAAAACATAGGGCATAAGGTGTTATAAAAACTCTTAAATCTTATCCACTATCATCACCCTTGTGACAATCAGTATTACTTATCTGTTAGTAATGATAATGATAGCCACTATAGTCTTCTAATCAATTTTCTCAATTGCCTCTCTAGAAAGACTCGTCAATGATGTACAATTATTCACTTTTCTTGTAGTTTCATGATTTACTAACAACTGTTCTTTTAAAGAGTTTACCAGAATGGTAATAAGAGATCTTTGCATAACATCAATTCAACTGTTGGAAAAAATGGAAGCCACTGAGTATGTCCAGCCTTGTCAAATATCTTATAGGGACAAATCCATGCAAACCTTCTCCACTATCAGAAGAACAATACAAAATTTCTCATAATCACACATCTCATATCCTTTGGCATGTGTATCAACATCAAACTATCAATATTTTTGAATTTCAATATGTAATGACAATCTAATATGAAATATATATTGTGAGTTTTGAACTCTTTCACTCTTCAACAAAATGACTTTTGACTTTTGTGTATCTAAACTTAAAAGTTAATGTTAAAGTTTACCACTATTCTTGTTTCCAAAGTTCTATGTCATGATATTTTCTAGAAATTATTAAATTATATTAAACAAAAATTGACATCTCCAAGTACCCCCGTCTCCTATTTTTGAAAATTACCCATACCGGTACCGGTACCAATCTCCAAAGTCTCCAATTACCCCCGTCTCCTGGTAACCTTGTATTAATATATATATATATATATAAGTAATGAATAGTAATTAAATAAATAATAAGAATAAAATTAAAATATAAAATATAAAATAGTGCTGGTCCTCTCATCTAAGTAATCAAGAACTATTGAAGATCCCATATATGCCAATGGATGGAATCCATTCACAATTACATATTATAAGGATTCGGTTAATTGTTAATACCTGCAAATGGGACGACGATTATCTTCAAGAGGGATTAAAACATATGAACGATATCATGAAATAAATGACAACTAAAATCTCTTATGTCATTGTCGTAAATCACATGCGGGAGTCACCAAACCAAATCACAAACCAATTAAAGAATACCATTACTCATGGTGGCATGTGAGAAGACAAGTTCATTTGGGATTATTTACTCCTTTAGACATATTCACTCTTTACCTCTACGATAATCGATTAACAGGATAAAATATATTCATAGTTTTGCAGTTAATATCCAAGCTTTCAGTCGTTAATGTGTATCACAGTGAAAACTATATTTGATCTATTTGGAAGGTGGAGCCCTTCGGATTAAAGTCATTGTTTACTCCAAGATTGAGACATATCATCACTGCATTAATAGGAATGATATGGGATGAACATTTCGGAGATGGCAATTAACGATACTCTTGGAATATCATTGCTTAAATTACAATGAGGATGAGTTGATATAAGTAAAGGGATTAATACTACATTTAGTCAAGAAAAACAAATAAACTTTTAACCATGGAAGATGCAATTTGCAACTAAAACCGATGTATAATTTTTACATGAAAGAGCAGTGATTATGAGTTGTTCATGACTAAGTCTCGAGAGAAGCGTGATTAAGTATGCATTAAGAATTAACAAGCCAGGAATAGGAGCAATAAGATGAAAGGATGAAGCAACTATGCTTAAAATATGTTAAGAGATAAAATAGTGATTAGGAAACAGATGATAAATAACTATTAATTAAGGAAAGGGTGTGATTGGGTTTGAAGAGACATATCTCCAAGAGATGTCACCATTCAAAGATGTATAATGGATATCACATCCATTCCATTTGGGATCATTTTTGGAAAAAGATATGAGAATATAAAAACATACATACATTGGTATTGATCAAGGATTAGAAAAGAATGAATTGGGTGAATATGGAATAAGAGAATATAATAACAATGGATACTCTTCAAGGAAATGATGGGAAAAGAAATGAATCATTTACTATGTTGTAAACATAGCGTGACAATAAACAAGGTTGTAATGTATTTGAGTTAGATACCTGTTTATGGAACGTAAAATATATTTTCTATTAAGGATGAAAAGTCATCATAAGATAAGATAAGATAAATTATTAATGTCCAACAAGAGACCACCAAAAGGGTCTATGGGACTGGAAGCATACAAAGAGAAAATAGCCAACAGAAGGAGCACCAAACAGTGTCCGGTAAAAGAACAACAAGAAAGCAGAAGAGAGAAGAACCGGGAAGAGCGCCTAGAGGCTCTTTCCGAGTGAGAAGTAATCAAGCACCGAAGGATACGATCCGAGACTAGGAGCCCCAGACCATCTCTGAATAGCTCTGGAGGTGGAGTGCCCCTGCTGAGTGTGATCTCTATGATCCCTGCAAGGTCTTACAAACCTGGTGTGTCCAGAGGAAGGAGGACCGAGAGGGTGCTTCGTGCCACGGGTAGGAGATGCTGAAGTAAAAAAGGATGTGAATAGTATATATATGTATAAATATATCCATATGTATAGTATGTATATTTATATTAATAAAAGTAAGATCAGAATTATATATATATATAGACACAAATGGAAAACTCTCACTCGACAAAAACTCGCCAAGCCCCCAAAAAGAACTATGGAAAAATTCGGCCAATTTTTGGAAAAACTTAGGAACTCAAAAAACAGCTTAAATTTAATTAAAAATATATTTTTTTGGCAAAATTCAATGAGAAGATACATCCAATGAGTTAATTAATGAGAACACAAAACAAACAAGCAAAGTTTAGATATATATAAATGCAAGGTGGGTACAAAATCACATTCTCATGCGCAATGTTGATAGCTAGAAGCAAAATAGTAAATAGTTTCTACAAAAATAGAAGTAAATACATCATTACAATCACATCTTCCTCTTCCCAGCCCTACTAGCATATAAGGGAGAGGGTCTAGCCCTAGACGAGGAACCCTGCAATGGGCGTGAGTGTGCCTCCTCGCTCGGTATCGCTGCTGACTCGCTCTCCATCCTGGATATATCTCCTTGTGCCTCTGGCACTGGCATTGACTCCTCATTGTCCTCCTCAATGTCATCCAATGTGAAATCTGATCCACCTCCCTCCCCCTCCATGGCCTACCTCTCCAAATCAACGATTTCATCCTCTGTAAACAATGGAGGTCGCTCCTGTGCTGTCCAATCATAGTAAGGATCTATATCGTCCAAATCAAGCGGACTAGCTACTGCTACCTGTTCCTTTCTTATGCGCAACTTAATATTATATTGCATATAGACAAGGTCATTGAGGCATTTTTGGGCTAATTTATTTCTCTTCTTTGTGTGGATGGACTCAAATAAGCTCCAATTGTGCTCACAATGGGATGAGCTACAAGGCTGGCACAAGATTCTGAGAGCAAATTGCTTTAGATTAGGGGTATTTCCACCCCAACTTTGTCACCAAGCATCTGCAAAATAAAATATTAAGAAGTTATAAAGCAATGAGAAAAGCGAAAACATAACTTATCAAATGGCAAAATTGCAAATGTTTTAAACTTTTACGGTTTACATGGGGTTTGAGTGCCTCTTGCTCTCTTTGCTAGCTCGGAAGAGAACAAATTACCCTTTAATTCCACATAGATTTGTTGTTCGGTCTCAACAAGGTCTCTCTGCGCAACATCAGATATCATCCTCTGAATGCATACAGAGAGGCCCTACATGACCTCTCCATTAGGATCTGAAAAGGAATCATCATGCCTAAAACAAATAGAAAGTGAAATCAAATCTTAGTACACAACCTAAAAAAACAAAGTGAAATGAAAATCAAGTCTTAGTAAAATTTGAAGAAGAATCATCGTACCTAAAACGGGGGTTGAGGAAGTACCCTACTACATGAATGGGTTGGTGTTGTTGATTGTTCTACCTATCAATAATTTCCCAAATGGGATCAAATTTGAGTCTATCCCCCTTGCAGTAATTTTTAATACTCTTTGGCCCTACCCATGGCCTCATAAAGACACCCCATTGGAGTTTGATCCCCATCAACTAAGCACATAACTCTAACCAGGGGCTCAAACACCTACAATTGAAATTTGAAAAATACAAATTAGTTTACAAAAAGATTAATTAATGAAGTTACTAACGTAGTAAGTTACAAATTAATAATGAGAGACTTGAATCAAGAGTAATTAAAAATTAAAGTTTTGAAGTTACCTTCACAATCTCACAAGCCTTGTCGAAAAAAATTTGGTCAAAGACTGTGTGCGACAGCCTCTCCTTCAGGCTTCTTTGAATAAGTTGAGTCAAGCCATGGTGGACTCACAAACATTTGTTTCAAAGAAGACAATGTAGTAATAATACTTTGCAACGTCAAAAAAACTATTGCAAACCTTGTGACAGTGGGTCTTACCAAATCTCTCCCTTTAGTGAATTGTCTCATCAAATTTAGAACCCAAGGGCGATTATAGATATACTTTGTGACTTGCCTTGCACCTTTCACAATTGGAGTCACCCAATCAAGTTTTCCTATGTCCTCCAAAAGAAGGTCAAGGACATGTGTTGCACAAGGTGTCCAAAAAGAGTGGGGTGCCTCTCTTTGAGGATTCTACCTAGCATATTAGTAAAAATTCAATAATTAGTTTCCAACTTCCCATATTTTACATCAAAACTAAACTAAATAATAAATATCACTTATTAATATTTAATGATAATCATATGCAACATAAAAATTTAAAATTACTTGTTTCCGCATTATTTGTGATGATTTGCATCACATTCTCTGCTCCCACCTCCATGACAACATTTTCCAACATTAATGTCAATGTTTGCGCATTTTTCACCTTGTTGGAGGCATCAACAAATCTTCAAAACACCACATTATCTTTGCAAGCAACCAAAAAATTAATAATGGTTGTATTCTTCCCATCTGTCCACCCATCAGATAGAATGGTGCAGCCATATTTACTCCACTTTTTTTTGTTCTTCCACCACTGCTCTTGCCTTATCAATCGCATTTACGAGCAACCTACAAAATCAAAGTGAAATCAAGTCTTTTTACACAATTTTGATTTAATAAACAAGAAATAACAATTAAAATTTAAAAATGAACTCAAGTGGATTCCGATTATTTACTAACCTTCCACTCAAATCCTTGCAAGAAGGGGCCTTGTACCCTTTTCCCGAAACTGTAGTTACGGTCACCAAATTCAGCCAGTAGGGACTCTCAGCCACACTCAATGGGAGATTGTTGAAATACCAAAAATCAGGTGCTGCAATATCAATTTTCTCATGTGCCTCCTTGTTCCATCCAGTGGCCTCTAATAATGGTTGTGCTCCAGGTGTGTTCCTGGGCACAAAATATTTGTCTATACCTGATGTTGATGGTGGTGAAGAAGAAGGCACTCTACTAGAGAAAGCAAAAGCAATAAAAGAGGCACTTTGTTTGCGGATGTCCAGGCCACAAAGAGAGCCCACTATGCTCTCAAGTGTTGCTTCTTCTTGAATGTCAATAGGAGAACCTTGAGTTTCAGCTATGGCTTCCCTCATAGCTAATCTTCTCCTCTCCCTATGCAATTTTTTCTCTTCCCCAGCTGCAAGGTGGTATTTGAGGCGGTTTATGCCTCCAAAAATTAGTCTCTCACATCTTAGGCAAATCACCTTCCCAAGCTCATCCGGTGCTTCATAGGCATACCTCCATGCCTCATCCCTTGCATTTTTAGGCCAGGTGCCTATATATCCAAAAGGGCATGGTGTTGGTGGCCACTCTTTTGCCATGCTCAATTAATGGTTAACTGTTAACTACTTCCCTACACAAAGAAATTAAAAACACAAAATAAATATTTGAGAAAAAGAATTAAACAAAGTCAAAAACTATCTAAATTAGTTTAAATATTTTTAGACATCATTCAAAGTACAAAAAAAACACAAACTACTAGGGTTTTTTTAATTTTATTTTTAAAAAATGGTGATAGATTCAACAAAACTTGTTAAAAATAGTGTTGAATCTTCTTGTAATGATTCAAAATCATTTCTAACTACTTAGGAATGATTTTGAATCAAAAAACCATAAAAAGATGCAACAATAAAAGAATAGAAAGTTTTTAAAAACCATAAAAACAAACTCAGCAAACCTACCTTAGAATGTGATTTTTCTTGCAAAATCGGTTGAAATCGATCTTACATGCACTCAAATCCGCCTCCAATAGTTTGCAATCAGCTAGCAAGGGTTTGGAAGCCTCTTTTCCTCCTCTACTCAAAGACCAAATCGCTGCAAATGAAAAACTGACATAAAAAATGTCATTTTTTTCATTTTAAGCCCGGCATTGACGCACGGACGAGTTTTTTAAAAAAACTAGCCGAGTTTTTGGAAAACCTCGCCCAGTACTTTGCGAGTTTTGATTAGTTGGCTGAAAAACTAAAAAGCTCTGCAATTAATCGCCATTTGACGATTAATTGGCAAGTTTTCCACATCTCTCTCTCTCTCTCTCTCTCTCTATATATATATATATATATATATAATCAGCAATGAATATAAGGCTAGTTAATTCATGGAGTTAATATAATCTCTCATTAACCCATTACTTGAATAAGCTTATTAATCAATACAAATAATTATATGAATGATTAATGTTAAGAAAGTCAGTCAGGTTTTATAAGTAGTTTCTTAATCACACATCAAATCTAATAATAAATTATTTAAACACCTTATCATAGTTGGAGGGAGGAGTAGGTAAGAGGGTATAAGCCATAAGGCTGATCTCTAAGTGAAGCCAGGAGGGACAAGTTCCCCTCTTGGACTTAGACTTATCGAGCTGATGACCCCACTTGAGATCCTTGACATTCCTTTGTGATGAGTGAAATACCTAAGAGGGAGGCATGGTTAGGTCAAGCAAACACCCATTAAGCAAGACACCTCAAGGGAAACTTTTGGACAAGAGGGCTAAGGTTCTGCCCTTGGGCTTAGTGAGGTCTCCTTGGCCAACCCTAAGATGGCCTTACCTATAAAGATGATGTTCTTTATGAACTATGAATATACATACAATAATATATCTATAAGCTCGATAAAGTAACTTGGGTCAATATTATTCCTAACTTTGATTATCCTATGTGAACTGGATCTAGATAGGGTAATATAGGAAGGGAACATTACACCTAGAATGGTGCTTAATATAATTTTTCTATGTATGTTTGTGAGATATACCCAAAAACAACTTGCTAGCCATTTAGGCACAAGGGATGCAACAATTGAATCAATATAATTACCGATGTGGAAAGTGGTGTAAATTTTACCCCTACTTTCATTGTATTAGCTCTTGTTAGCTCTTCTTCAAGGTCCACTTAGAGCACTAATTAGTTATTATTCAAGGTCGACTTCTCCTTCTTCATCAATAGGATCTTCATGTTCTTGGTTTTTAGTGTGTACTTCTTCTATGGCCATGAACGATATTTCTTCACTTGAAGACTCTTCAACACTAACATCATATGTACTACTTTCTTCCTTTGAATAGAGACTCTTTTTGGATTTCTTTAACTTCTTCTCTTTTCCCTTTTACTTCTTGTTGGACTTTGGTTTTTTCTCATAGTTGTTCTCACTTTTTGCATATGGGCATTTAGCTGCAAAATGTCCTACCTTACCATAGTTAAAGCACCTAAAGGGCAACTTGCCTTTTTGTTTACCAGAACCTTTCTTCAACTTCCTTGTGAAATTTACCTCTTCAAAATCAGATTCTTCATCAAAAATTTTGCTAGATAGATACTTCTTCTCTTTTCCTTTTTTTGAAGCTTTGAAGGCTGCCTCCCTTATGGATGAAGAATCAGAGTTTGTCCTCCAATTAGAAATATACATACATACATCTATGATAGAGTAAGCAAGCATCTAAATGAGTTATTTCTCTACTGACTACTTCAGGGCCATGGTTCATACCTTGTCTTTTCCTTTCTTTGAAGCTTTGAAAGCTGCTCCCTTTTGGATGAAGAATCATAGTTTGTCTTCCACTTAGAAACATGCATACATACATTTATGATGGAGTAAGCAAGCATCTAGATGAGGTATATCTCTAGTGACTACTTCAGGGCCATGGTTCATAAAATAAACTCCAATTTCATTATTTGGAAAGAATTTAAAATGTCATCATATACCAAACATTAATTAATAAGTATTGCATCTTCAAAATTGTATCCGATTCCAAGAGCTGATTGGTCTGAATGAACAGAAAACTTTTTAGTGGAATCATTAAGTTTTGTACTTCATGTCATGGAACCAATTCCTATAATTACAAAACCCATATGAGATACTGATGAATAGGCTATCCTTCTTTTCAAATTGCGTAGGACACTTCAATGAAAATAGGTTGTCCCATAAGAATAAAATATCCCCATTTACAGGAGCAAGATTTGACAATGGATTTAAGTAGGATGAACTTGTTTAGAACTTAGATAATTCCTAAGGGAACTTAGAAACTTTTGAAAAATATTCTCTTCGAAAACTTATGAAATGAATTCAATATTAAACCTTAGAAATATAATATGATAATATCCTTATAAATTAGTTTGTTTTAACCTACTCTAATCCCCTTACAAAGCATTCGTTAATGGTTTAGCCATATACTTCACATGAGACAATGAGTGTTATACTTGTTTTCCTAAAGAGCACACAAAAAATACTAAGAGCGGGGTGGGGGGGGAGAAGGGGGTGAATCAATATTTTAAACTTTTAATCACATGAAATCACATAAACAAAGATATAGAATTGACAAAGCGAACATCAACAAGGAGAACACCAAATTTCATGTGGAAAACCCTTTCGGTTAGAAAATCACATAACATCGATAGCTTTCAATTAACGAAATGGGCACCAACCTAGATTAAAAAAGTGAGCACCAGCTCTCCTTGAAGCACCAACTCCAATCAGCTGAAGCACCAACTCATAATAGGAACTAAAAACGAATCACAAAAATCTAAGATGAATACAGAAAAAAAATATCAGCAGCTCTGAAACACACAAATTCTTATCAGTAAGTCTACCACAACCATCTCACAGATACTATATATGTCTGTTTCACAAGCTCAAGCATACATCAAGGACCATATCCATTATACATCCGACTCAGAACATTACTCTCTTCTCAAAACATCCTCAATTTCAATAACATGGCCTACTTATAATTAATCGACTCCACAATCAAAACTAATCATTCAAAAATCTCACCAAGGACAATGAATTACTCTAGCAAGGACCATAGTTTCATAAAACAAGAAAATTGAATCACCAACTTGTGGAATCGACTTAGCCACTAACACATCTACCTTAGCGTCAAAAAACGTCATTCAAATTTGAAGCACAATTTTTTCTCCAACACCATACAGGTTGAAATTACTTCACCCAATAAAAGCCACACAGTCAATGCAAATACCAAGCACAACCTGGAACCATTAATGTCTCACTATTTTATTATCCATGACTCCCTTTTATTGCTCGACTCATAACACCCACTTCTGCAACACTGCAGTATATTGTCTCCATAATGCTCGACTCCAATGTTATAATGCTCCCAGCAATAGAGTAACACACAACAGGAGGTTTTCCTTGTTTTTTAAAATCTGAAAAAAGTGTCGTATATGCTCATACTCACATACTCACGTATTCCTAATTTCCTGCAATGAATAAATTTTCACTCCACCCAGTCATTAAAAGAATGATTATCAAACAAAAACAAATTAGCATTCATTGAGCTCTACATCTGCAAATACAAGAAACCAACGCCGTCAATAAAAGCTTGGCTAAAAATAATATCACTCAGCCCTTCCCAAAATAAAAAAATTAATGCTGCTTCCACAAATTAGGCATCGATACCTTTTTTAAAAATACTATCAAACATTAGAAAGCCGTAGATATAAAGCAGCTGCATCCACTCACATGCGCTACAAGGGAATCTGAAAACTTAAACCATCACACAGAAAGATTGTTAAAAAACAAGTATTAAATGGAAACATTGAATATATGCAATGCATATTTTAACTTAGTTGCCAAGTTTTTCATCATAGAAATCAACTTTTTAAAACACCCGAAGACGTGTCAATCCAACAACCAGGTGAAGTGGGCAGGCAACCAACTCAAGTAGACGACCAACTAGCTCGAGCAAACAACCAACTAGCTCAAGCAGGCAATCAAGTAGCTCAAGCAAGTATCTATGTAGTTTAAGCAGACAACCGCGCAGCTGATGAAGATATGATGAAAAATCAGCAGCTTGATAAGCATTTCATTCCAATTCTTTCTTACTTTGAGCAATCCTCCAAAATTTATACGACCTTGATCATCAACCTTTGACATCAATGACAAAATATTTAGCAATTCCATCCCCACCCAGTTTGGGGATGACCCATTGAGATAGAGATAGAAGACTTTTTCCCTCCTTGTCATTCCCCATCTCGGTACCCGGCTCCGGGAAGACATCGTTGATCCTATAAGTAGTTGTGAGTAACTACTTCCGAGAAACAATTTTTAGAAGTCTCCACTACTAGAGTTGAAAATGTAGTAGTGATCCAAGAACACAGAACTAGATGGAAGCTAAGCTCCCACTAATGACTCATATAGCAATCATAGTAATCCCACCAGTGCAACATAAGGACGTATTCCCCTGCCCCCCCCAAGCCCCACATTTTTGAGATAGGAATGTCTCAAAGACTTGAGGATAGGAACGGGGCGTCCCCTCGCCATCCCGCCATCGCCACCAGGATGTCTAGAGATGGCCAGGAGTCTCTTGGACATCTCGGGGATGCCCAAGAGTCTCTTGACCGTCTTGGGGACTTCTAGAAGTCTCCTATCCCTAGACATCTCAAAAGTGGCTTTTTTTTTTAATTTCTTTTTCTATATATATGTTGCAAGCAAATCATATATATATATATATAATTGGCTGGTTGAAGGACATTTTCAGACCATTTGCAAACCCTAATATGCACAGTTTATGAAGGTTTGTAGCTGCTATTACATACATTATTGCTGATTACATTGGCTACTCTAGATAAAAATCAGAACTGGGGTTTCTATGTTGGTGTTTCCATGTTTATTGCTACTGTCATATTTATCCAACAATTCATTATCCAAATCCATTTTCATATATGGTTAATTTCAATGTATTAAGGGTTTCATATAATCAGTGGTGATTGACAGTATCATTGTCCATAAAATATCAATCATTATCGGTAGTCATATTTGACACAGTTCAAATTTTAGCATTTATTATTTGCAATATTGCTATTTTACTAATTTGCCAGAGTTTCATTTGAAACATAATTCTTATACATCTTTTCATAACTAGTTTTTTAAGTATTATATGAACTTTCAGATTAAGTGGACAAATATATGTGTGTGTGTGTCCGCGCGGCTAAAGGATGAGGGGCTAACAATAAGCATACATAAACAATATGAATTCTGATAGTGGATGCCAACAAAATTTAAATAATCCAAAAATCTTCAATTAAAAAGAATTTCACCACACAATTTCAGTTTCCGTAATGTTTTTGTAATGTTCTATGGTTGCTAAAAAAGAAAAAAATTTGTCAATGTGATGATCCATTTTCCAACTTGGGTTCACCAGCATAATCAACGGGAGAACATGTATGAGAAACAGAAATTTAAAACATGTAGCCACATTTCCCTGCAAATGCCATCCAGTTTCAAGTTTTACTTTTAAAGCTGTTAAAAATGACGTATCATCTTCTTTTCTTAAATGATTTTCCATTACAAACATGATATCTTCTAAAAGTTACCTTGAATAGCCATCATCAGAATTGCGAGGCCTGGCCCATGTGGAAGCTGGCCTTGATGTTCTCACAGAGTAGGCTTGTTGTGAGTTAGCAGACCGTACACTTGCAACATCCATCCGACTAGAGTGCAAGGGACTAGAGTGAGAACTGGTGCTTGGCTCATTCATACATGGATACTCGTCTTTTGATAATTCACCTTTGCTCAGGCTTTCAATTAATTCCTGTGAATAATCATTATAACATTTTGAAGTATTAGAAGGATTTATATGTTGAAATCTAAATACCCAATGTTGTTCACTATTGGAAACGTTTAATTTTAGCAAAGGTTACAGTATGTGACTTGCTCGCATCAGGATTTCAAAAGACATCCTAAAAGCTATGTAATTGTAATGTTTTAAAACTTTGTCAAAGATTGCATATGATATAATAACCCTTCCTCCCTCCCTATACAGAGGAGTGAAGACATCCTAAAAGCCATGTAATCGTAATGTTTTAAAAATTTGTCAAAGATTGCATATAATAACCCTTCCTCCCTCCCTATACAGTGTGTGTGTGTGTGTGTGTGTGTGTGTGTGTGTGTGAGAGAGAGAGAGAGAGAGAGAAGTTAAGATTTGGTTTTAAGTATCACATGGATAAAAAACAATGGAGGTTTGGATACACGTATGCCAAAAATATATAGAAATCATAAATATATACATATCTACAACCTAAGAATGGGAATTAAGTTCAAAATGCCACACAAGACAGGTATACTACACAAACTACCATAAAATTAAAAAATTAAAATGCTACTGCAATGTCAATTTGTCAAACTCAAACATAATGATATATCTGTAATGTCCCCTTTAGGTTCTTTGCCAATTCATGCACATTTAGCCCATTTCCAAGTCTTCAAGAGGCTAATTGGTTAGTCTAGGAAAATATTCTTGGAGAAGTATTTGCTCAACCTTGCAGAACAATTGTTCTTGGGTTTAAGCTCAGCTGACTAGATGGATCCCTTTAATGCTTTCAGAATTGATTTCTGACCTTTAGTGTGCCCTCCAAACTACTTACTGGAGCATGCTATTTTTAAAATGTCGCCCAGTTGGCTTGGATCATCATCCCTTGCATTCAATATCACTTATGCATAATCAAAATTACAAAAAATATATCATTTGGGTACTTTCCACAACTTGGTGATCAAAATTATATCTTTACAAGGCTTACACTGTACCTCAAGTTTTCACCAAAAGTGAAAGCCTACCAGAAATTGCAACACAAGCAACCTTTCGCCATAGCAATTTTAACTGGAATAAACTATGGCACCCAACTAAACATGCTTACCAAAAAGTTACATAAATGGAAATAAGCATTAAAATGCGTACACACACTTGATAAAGAAGCAAGACAGAAACATACAACTTGAGGAATCCTTAAATGGGAATAAAAATGTATGAACAGCTCATGCAACCATATCAGGCATCCATTACAACTCCACCAGCACTGGGAGAACCCTGACTTCTCCCATACAAATTAACTCAAAAAGCACAGAACAAAGTGTCTGCAATCATCCAACCCTTGAATGCATACAACCGAAAAAGATTTAGATCCCTTGTAGCCTCCCATAATACTTGGAAATCCTAAAAACATCATTTGAATCATTTTGAAATACTAAATTCTTCATCTCCCACTCATTGTTCACATGAATGATGAAAGAGTTTTTTTCACAGCATTTATATATTGTTCACTGCTTCATAAGGAGCTCATTAGTAATGTCTATGTATTTGTCTATTTGTCCTAGTAAATGTCATGTCTACTACTTGTAAAAGAGGCAAATTCAACATTTTCACTCTTCCACTCAAATCTAAAATCAGAAAATTGCAATGAAGACTACAAGGATATTATAGACCACCCCTCACTCCTTGTAGACTGATTTGCCAACTACCATGTATCATATTTCATCCATGTCAGTAATCTAATAGTCTCCCTACAAAACATTGATTAGCTACCTCCAACAAGACCTCACTAGTCATCACAAAATGACCTGATTTTCAGGTCAATAAAAGTCGGAGTAGTTGCCAAGTCCCTCATCCATGTCAGTAATCTAATAGTCTCCCTACAAAACATTGATTAGCTACCTCCAACAAGACCTCACTAGTCATCACAAAATGACCTGATTTTCAGGTCAATAAAAGTCGGAGTAGTTGCCAAGTCCCTCATCCATGTCAGTAATCTAATAGTCTCCCTACAAAACATTGATTAGCTACCTCCAACAAGACCTCACTAGTCATCACAAAATGACCTGATTTTCAGGTCAATAAAAGTCGGAGTAGTTGCCAAGTCCCTATCTAGGAATCATGCAACACAGCATAGATATGAAGACAGTAAAGCCATGCAAGAAGCACTATTTTTTGTCTTAAAACACTATTGTACCTCCATTTGCTCTCATCCTGCATTTCAACTATCCTTCAAGCAACTGAAGGCAATTGCGGAAGTGAATTTTCTGCAATTTTCAAAGTTCCCAGTCTTTTTTTTTCCAATTTTTTCCTGATTTCTTCTACATTTCTATTGTTAATGTAGTGTAGCTTCGATCGGATTATTCCTATCGATGAAATCAAATGCATAAGTGGCCTATCGGCCTTGAGCATTTGATCACTATCCTTTTCTTCTGTATTACTGTTATGATTTTTGATTATCAAGTATATGATTATTAATAAGTTGCCAATCATGTATATATGTATATATGTATATATATTTAATATTGTTAATATAGATGATATTATATATATACATATATACATGATATAAACTGTGATTAATCATATTATTAATATAAATCATACTGCTGATACTATGAGTTATATTAATGTTAATTAGGTTGTTAATAAAATGTTAGTATTAGTTATATTGTTAATACTTATTAATGCCTTCATCTATATTGAGTATCAATTCACATTATATATATATATATATATATATATATATATCATTAAATGCTATCAAAGATAGCATCTAATGATACCAATATGTATATAGGTTAATGATTAATGAGAATCGATAATATTAATGAGGTTGTGATTTGAGTATCGATTTATATCGATATTAATATTAACAAGCACCAATAACAAGTATCGGTGATAACTAATGAATACCAATTAAGTTAGTATTGGTTGAGATTACTAAACAGCATATTACATATTGATTGGATCGTATGAGACATGTCCCTATGGGACATGCTTCCTCTCCTCATATATATTGTGAGTGTATTGTATCTTGTTAGTACAGAAAACATACAGTGCAAATCAAGTACAGCATTCACATATATATTTGGTATTATAAAGTAATTTGGGTGATATTCATATAAAGTGCAGATCCAAAATTCAGTCAAGCATCTTCTCATTAATATAATATATATTATTATATATAGATCTGTCAAGATCTTATTATTAATATATATTTATATTATTATATATATTCAAGAATAATATATTGAGATATTATAGAAGATAGAAAAATTAAAATTATTATAACCTCTAAATCTGATCATACTTTAACATGGTATCAGAGCCAGCATAAGAAAGATCTGATCAAATAAATTAGAGAAGAAATCTAACCACCATTAAACTTTTATAAAAACTTATAGTTAAGCAAGATGGTGAGTGGTATTAGATTCGAGGACAGACTTGAAGGAGCTGCAAATTTCGTTTCTTGGAAGTTCAGAATAATGATGGCACTAAGAGAGCATGAATTGAACACATTTGTGGAAAAGGCTATAGCTATACCCAATGACAATGATGAGAAACTTCTATGGACAAAGAGCAACAAGGCCATGAAAATACTAGTGGATGCAGTGAAGGACCACATAGTTCCTATTATATCTAAATTAGAGACAGCATACCAAATGTTCACAACTCTAGAGAACATGTATGAGATAAATAGTACTAGCAGGGCCCTTGCCCTAAAACAACTCCACCATGTCAAGATGAACAAAGGAGAAACCATCATGTCTTACTTCAAGAGAATAACAAAGTTAAGAGATCAGCTATCCACTATCGGTCACCAAATTGATAATAAAGAATTATCGATGTTGGCTCTCAATGGACTACCTACATCTTGGGAAGCATTTATACAAGGGATAAATGCTCGATCTAAACTTCCTAAGTTTGATAAATTAAAGACCAACTGCATTCAAGAAGAGTCAAGACTAATCACCAGAGGAATTGGGTTAAACACCTCTAATGAAGAGATCCAAGTATTAAATGCAAATTCTCACAAGAAAGGGAGGAAAGGAAACTTCAAACAAAACAAACGAAAGAACCCCCATAGCAAACACTCACTCAAAAGGAGGGATATGTCTAAAGTACAATGCTTTATGTGTGATAAATATGGACACCTTGAAATGAAATGCCCAGACAGACTCAAGCATCAAGCCTCCTTAGCGGAAGTTAGTAAGGATAAGGATACATAAAGACTTGTATTCTACTCAGCCCTATCAAGCCAAGTGTCCACCAGTAAAAATACTTGGGTCATAGACAATGGTGCATCTCGACATATAATAGGATTCAGAGAACAACTAGATAGTCTAGAGGAAAATTCAGATGAGGAAATCACCATTGGAGATGATTCCAACTACCCTGTGAAAGGAATTGGAACCTGCACAATTCAGCTAAAATTTGGTGATTCTCTTCAACTGACAGGGGTACTGTTCGTGCCAAGCATCAAGTGCAATCTGGTTTCAATTTCAGCCCTTGAAGACAAAGGATACTGAATCACCTTCTTGGATGGTAAAGTTCTAGCATGGACTAAGAACTCAAATATAAAGAGGGCATACACTTTAGGAGTTCGAGATGGATGCCTATACAAACTTTGTACTGCCCCTTCCCAAGCCTTAATTCATGAATCTTCTACTACTATAAGTGAAATATGACATAGAAGGTTAGGGCATCTTCACTTTCGAGCTCTACCTTCTATAGAGAAAATGGTAATAGGCTTACCCAAATTAAAACAAGAACATGACAGTATATGCAAAGGTTGTTCCCTAGGGAAGAACACAAAGGGTACCTTTCATAATAGTGAGTGAAAAAATAAAAATGTACTAGAAGTAATTCATATTGATTTATGTGGACCTATGACAGCAACCTACTTAGGGGGATTTTTGTACTATGTAATTTTTGTTGATGACTACTCTAGAAAAAAATGGATATACTACTTAAAATGTAAAGAGTCTAATGAAGTCCAAATGAGATTTAAGGAATTCAAGGCTCTAGTTGAGAACATGTGATGCAGGAGCATCCTGGGTGTAAGAGCAATCTTGCATCACCCAAAAATATTTCTGTTTGCTTTTCAATAAAGGCTATCTTGTGCGGAGCTGCTATTTATGGAAACTTACTATTTTTATTAAGTTAGTCATATGATCTCGGAATGTTCTGATTTCACAGTTGGAGGTTCATCTCAGTCATTTCAACCTACCAGTTGAGTTTCATTGCCACATCATCAGTATTGGTGAAGTTATTGAAGTTTTTGGGTACGAAATCTTTCAGATCAATTTTGAAGGTCTTAGAGGCTCTGGATCGCAATCGACCCCCAGCTAATTAGCGCTAGCGCGTGTTAGGCGTTGTAGATCTCGTCATGGCATTTTCGAAAAGTGGTTACAATAGAAAAACGGACTTACGGTTAAAAAGTTATGACCTCCGGAAGTTGGATTACCTAAAATCATATTTTGTATTTCTTTTGAGCTGACCCTATTGTAATAATTGTGAAAAATAAATAATTCTATGTTTAGTCGGCCTAAAAGGCTAAATTTCTGGAACCCTCTCAGGCGGTGGAAATTGCTTATATAAGAAAGGTTTGTAGTGTTGTCTTAGGAGTTGGGGAGACAGTTCTGGGTAGTAGATCTGGGTATTGATTCGAGGCTTTGTCCTACAGAATATTGTAAGGGAATGCCCATGTGGCTTTGCATATTGTAATTTTGAAAGTTTGTAATTCCACATTTGTGGAGATAATAAGAAGCCAATTTTCTGTTCTTGCACATTGTTGTTATTTCTCTGTTTCTGTTATGTGTTTGTGGTATTAAGGGGAGCACCCTTCATCAACATGTCAGGCAAAAGAATCAAAACCTTGAGGTCAGATAATGGGGGGGAATACATTTCTAATAACTTTAAAGAATTTTGTAATAATGTTAGGATTAAGAGGGAGTACACTGTTCCTTACAACCCTCAACAAAATGGGGTAGCTCAAAGAAAAAATAAGACTATAGTAAAAGCAGCTAAATCCATAATGCATGATCAAAACCTACATACCTCATTCTGAGCTGAAGCCTCTAGTAAAACTATTTGCATTCAAAATAGATGTCCTCACTCTCTCCTAGATAAAAAAAACTTCTGAAGAAGCATTTTCAGGGATAAAGCTTGACATAAATCATCTTAGAATATTTGGTTCTATTTTTATTCACATTCCTAAAGAGAAAAGGTCTAAATTAGAACCCTCGGGAAAGAAGAGAATATTTGTTGGCTACAGTGAATCATCCAAAGCCTATAGGATATATATTCCTAGTCAGAAATTAATCGAGCTTAGCAGGGATGTAACCTTTGAAGAAGACAATGCATTCAAAAGATTTAAAGACATAAATGATGACTTTCTTCAAAATATGGAAGAGGATCACACTCCTGAGATTCACAGGGAGACACATGTACCTATTGAAGACAATAATCTCTATGCACCTATGAACTCTACTAATGAACCTATAGATTATGTTGTGGGCCATAAAAGACATCTCTAGACAAGAAAAATGATTGAAGCAAAAAATTATGCAGCTCCAAGAGGGACCTTCAGAGAAAGCAAGAGACCAAATAGATACGCCAACTATGTTGCTCTTATAAGTGAAATCATCAAGTCTAAACCTTCTAATGTTGAGGAAGCACTCCAACTTCAAGTTTGGAAAGATGCCATGACAGAAGAATATCAATCCATACTCAAAAAAGATGTCTGGGACACTCTACCTAGACCTAAAGTGTCATGAACCATAATTGATGCATGTATGCATATAAATTGGATCAAATATTGCTAAGTTTCTACTTAAATAATTAACATTAATAATATTATTTATCAATTCATAATTAAAACATTAATCAAATCAATACCTATAATATTATTAATCAATGTATGTACAAATATATTATTTTCTAATGTGTATGTATAATTGATGCAAATGTCATCTTAAATAGGTGTCATCAATATTAATTGATATACAATTAATATAATTGTTAGAAATAACAATATATTGTCTCCTATTAATATTAAGTGTATTAATAAAAGATTAGATTCTCTATATTAATAATTGATATAGTTTCCTAATTAATAAATAATTAATATTAAAGTCTCCTACATTGTAAATAAGGGGAAAGTTATAATTTACAAATATCACCGATGAAGAATGACTGGTCACGTTTATATATATATATATATATGGAGTGGGCAAAGACATTATATCACGGGAAGAAACATTAAGAAATAATATGGAAAACTTGGGAGAAAATAATATAGGAGAAAAGATAGGAGGATGTTAGAAAGTAAACTCTACCAAGATAACTGAGAGAGGGGGGGTGAATCAGTTATCAGATAAATACAACTTTATCACCTTTAACAGATTTCAACCATGTAAGCAATGTAATCAACAACCATAGACAGATATACATACACAATAACACAAGATATGTTGACTAGGGAACCTCTTGATCAAAGAGTAAACCCCGGTGGGAATGATGCCCACAAAAGATGCACAACTATGAAAATTCCTTGTGAGAGGATGGACTCTATTAGGAGTCTTATAAAATACATTCAATACATATGAATCTCTGTTAGGAGACTTTGAATCCCTGTTAAAAGATTCTAACCCTGTTAGGAGCTGTGGAAGACAGAAGGACCCACTGTCCAAACAGCTTCAAGGGCAAGATCACTGAACACATTGTCCAACTGATCTCTGTATTTCTCAACAGAATAACACCAAAAGATTACTGATCTCAACAACTTATCACTTCTCCTCTAACTGTGTCACACCGCACCAACTGCTTCAACAGATCTCTGCAATTCGCATATCCTCTTACAACAAATATTGCACAATTCCGCAATTCACTTTCATACTATCTCTCATATACATACTACAATTACTACATTACAATAAGGAAAATAATCCTTCCTTTATACCACACTCAAATAATTACAAATGAGTCGGCATAAAAATTACAAAATAATTTTTCACACGCTACACAATATTTCATAATTACATAAAACTGTCGGTTTCCAATCAAGATAATTCTTCAGTCGTGCAACCTCTCACCTTGCTGTCACGTCCACATCACGATCATCATGTCTTCATCATCTGTAGAACCTCACATGCTCAGATTCTATCCCGATTAGGAGATATCATCCAATTTCCACAAACCGCTTCTCAAGAACACTGCCTGAATACTGCTTCCACTGAATTACACATAACTGACATGAAGAGTTGAATTTTCGTATGCGCTCTTAACCACGATCTTAGGAAACATCATAGATTAAGTCCTCAACTCCGCATAGCTTGATCTTCAATATTCCACGTGCGCTAATACAAATATTGTCTGCTTCTCTGCTAATCTTCAATAGATCACTATGTTGACATCAATGACAATCACAGTCATGAATGCAACAACTGCTATAGAATGGCTGTGAATACTCTCCCATAGGATATATTCAGCATTCATTCCTAACAGAGGAAATGTAGGAGGAACCCAAGGGAGGAAAAAAGCATAAAAGAAAAGAAAAGGAGGTGTTAGAGAATAGAAAACCAACACAAAAAAAATAAAGACATGTCCTCTTAGTAAGATGAAATATATGAGATTTAGTTCCATTTCATTTATATATTAAATTAAATATATGTCAAAGCTTTAGTAATTCTAGTTTATATTTAAGTATTAAAAGAATTAGGATAATTAAGGAATATAATGGATACTCTTCAAAAGGAAGAGAAGATGGAATAAAATTGCAACTATGGAAAGTATTCATGAATCAATGATAATAACAAAATATTATATTTACATTCTATCAAGACTAGAGGTCTTTATATATTCTAATTTATTTAATATATATAAGAATCATATCAATTATATTATACAAGATCTCTTTTACTATTTGGCTTAAGTGGAGAAGGTTGTAATGTTACCAAGGAGGGGCTTGTATAAATCCAAGCAAGTGGATCTTTGTCCAAGATAAGGTAGGGGTCAGCGTTCCATAAGCCTTCATGATGCGAGCTTGGATGGGTAAACTTTGAGGGAATCCATTGCAAAGTTGGTATCTAGGAAACTTGGATAACATCCACTCCTTCATGGATTCGAAACAGTAATAAGGTTGGATATTAGTATTAACAAATGTATAGATAACTTAAATTCAATAAGATAAATAACTAATCCTATTAGGGAATATTACAATCCAGACCCTAATCAATAAATTTAAGATAAATTAAGTAAAGTCCCAACAAGGGACATTACAAATGGTATCAGAGCATGATCCTGCCATCCTGCAAGGTAAAATGCAAAGGCTATCTTATGAAGATCTATATGAAAAATAAGAGAGATATATACTTCCACAGCAATACCTTATTAAGTGCAGATTATAGAAGGAAAAAGGAATAACATCTTAACATGAAGGTTTTGACATCTAGTAACAACCAACAGCAAGGATCAAGTACGTTGTTTACTAGTAATCTGGAAATAACATGCAAAGTCTATACCATTGTATAAATAATTGGTGAAAGATGTAAGCACATCCATTTCATATTCCATATTGATAATTCACTACTATATTTTCAGAATGTAGGGCTCATCAAGCTTATTATACAATCCTAAATCCATATAATTAAATAAAATGTGAATGATTTCATATATGTCTACTCTCTAATTAGTAATCAAGAAATTACTAATAATGTACATTAGGGTCATCCACTATGTTTGGTCTAGCTGAAATTACCCACTTAAGGATTTTAATACTCAACGAGGTTGGGTTGGAGAGGAGAAGTGAGATGGCATAGGACTGCCGCCTAAGTACACCACCTTAGTTGGAGTCAAGTCATGACACAAAGGCCAAGAGGGTCAAAGTCCCGCTCTTGGATTTAGTTTGGTCACGTCAAGGCCCTGATTACTAACCCTTGCCATTCATACCCCATTGAGCCCCATCAGTTAACAAGATGAAGCTTGTAAGCTAGTTAGACATTCCACTAAGTAGACCATCTTATGTGTGCACTAGAGACTGCCACCAAGGCCAAGAGGGCCAAAGCTCCGCTCTTGGGCTTAGTAGGGAATTGTTTGGATCAGCTTCTCTGTCTCACCTTCAAATTCCTTAGAAGTTAGGTGCATTATATATTGGATAGTTCTCATGAAAGCATATTATGTTTGTTGTTTCCTTATGGTTGCAAGATGTAAATTATAATATTTCCCTACCGGACTCTAACATATTGCCTTCATTAGGTAAGGGGTATTACACACACCAAAAATTCAGTTAGTGAATTTAAGTAGTTTTTAAATTTGAGAAGTTTGTTGAGTAGGCCAGTCCAAGTTAAATTTGGGATATTCAAGTTTTGAGATTATATATTGGACAAAGCAAAGATATGAGCTGATCCATAATCCACTAGGTGGATAATCCTACTATGATTAATTACCTTTTTTAGTTTCACTATGCATAAACTTCAATTCATCATGGATAAGATGGGGAGGGATTGGTAAGAAGACATAGGACTGCCATTTAAGTAGATAACCTTGGTAGGAGTCACTTATGACACCAAGGCTAGGAGGGCGAAAGTTCCGCTTTTGGGCTTAGAATGGACAAGTCAAGGACCCTATCACAATCACCTCACCATTCTTACCATAATGGGCCAAATTAATTATTGGGGGTAAGGTTCTGATAAAGCAAAGTAAGCATCCCACTAAGTAGATTACCTTGGTAGGAGTCAATCATGACACCAAGGCCAAGAGGGCCAAAGTTCCGCTCTTGGGCTTAGTAGGGGATTGACTTGACCTAGCTTATCATAACCCAATCACTCCACCTTAAGCTATTGAATAGTTAACATAAGCAATTCACATTTTTGTATTCTATACGGGATTGGTTTAGTCAAATTCATTTCTAAATGATAATAGTAGAATCACATTTTTTATTTTTTAATCTTATATGTGCTAACTTGTGTCCTTGTTGCAGGGTTAATAATCAAAAGCATAATGAAGAAATAAAATTTTGTAAACCATTTCCCTAACCGTAGCTCATTGCAAATTGTAAATCGTAGGATTTAATCAAGAATGTGTGTATTATGTGTCTACATTGTGTACACTTCATGTCTTCATATATTCATGCACATTTTTTCAAGTGTATATTTCGTTTATCTAGAATAATAGAATGACTAGAGAAAGATGAATCAGAATCATAGCATCCTACAAATGTAGTGTTGGGAAAACTAAAATAAGCACCCCATTAGATAATCTAAAACCTTTCTCTCATAAATAGGAGAAATATTGTTTTAAGTTCCGTCACAAATCTCTCTTATTAAATCATAAGTAGAATATATATTGTTGCTTGAGGGCAAGCAAATTTGAGAGGGGTGGACTGTCATGAACCATAATTGATGCATGTATGCATATAAATTGGATCAAATATTGCTAAGTTTCTACTTAAATAATTAACATTAATAATATTATTTATCAATTCATAATTAATAACATTAATCAAATCAATACCTATAATATTATTAATCGATGTATGTACAAATATATTATTTTCTAACGTGTATGTATAATTGATGCAAATGTCATCTTAAATAGGTGTCATCAATATTAATTGATATACAATTAATATAATTGTTAGAAATAAAGATATATTGTCTCAAATCAATAGTAAGTGTATTAATAAAAGATTAGATTCCCTATATTAATAATTGATATAGTTTCCTAATTAATAAATAATTAATATTAAAGTCTCCTACATTGTAAATAAGGGGAAAGTTATAATTTACAAATATCACCGATGAAGAATTATAATTACTACTAATACCACCAATAAAGAGTTTTATAATAATCAAATGTAAATTATTAATACTAATACTATAATCCGAACAACGTGACTAGTCATGTTTATATATATATATATATATATATATTGAGTGGGCAAAGACATTATATCACGGGAAGAAACATTAAGAAATAATATGGAAAACTTGGGAGAAAATAATACAGGAGAAAAGATAAGAGAAAAGATAGGAGAAAATAGAGGAAATGTAGGAGGAACTCAAGGGAGGAAAAAAGTATAAAAGAAAAGAAAAGGAGGTGTTAGAGAATAGAAAACTAACACAAATTTAAAAAAAAGGTACGTCCTCTTAGTAAGATGAAATATATGGGATTTAGTTCCATTTCATTTATATATTAAATTAAATATATGTCAAAGCTTTAGTAATTCTAGATTATATTTAAGTATTAAAAGAATTAGGATAATTAAGGAATATAATGGATACTCTTCAAAAGGAAGAGAAGATAGAATAAAACTACGACTGTGGAAAGTATTTATGAAACAATGATAATAACAAAATATTATATTTACATTCTATCAAGACTAGAGGTCTTTATATATTCTAATTTTATTTAATATATATAAGAATCATATCAATTATATTATACAAGATCTCTTTTACTATTTGGCTTAAGTGGAGAAAGTTGTAATGTTACCAAGGAGGGGCTTGTATAAATCCAAGCAATTGGATCTTTGTCCCAAGATAAGGTAGGGGTCAGCCTTCTGTAAGCCTTCATGATGCGAGCTTGGATGGGTAAACTTTGAGGGAATCCATTGCAAAGTTGGTATCTAGGAAACTTGGATAACATCCACTCCTTCATGGATTCGAAACAGTAATAAGGTTGGATATGAATATTAACGAATGTGCAGATAACTTAAAAATAATAAGATAAATAACTAATCCTATTAGGGAATATTACAATCCAAACCCTAATCAAGAAATTTACGATAAATTAGGTAAAGTCCTGACAAGGGACATTACATAAAGACAAATCAATCATATCATCCAAATGGATCTTCAAAATCAAACATGCAACAGATGGGAGCATTGAAAAACATAAAGAAAGGTTTGTTGCCAGAGGGTTCTCACAAAAGGAAGGAATTGATTACAAAGAGACATTTGCTCCTGTTGCCCACTACACCTCTGTCAAGGCCGTGATTGCTATCGGGCATCAAAGGGATGGAAAATTCACCAGATGGATGTGAAGACTACCTTTCTTTATGGAATTATAGAAGAGGAAGTATACTTAGAACAACCTGAGGGATTTGTGTTTCATGCTGATACTTCCATGATTGCAAATTGAAGAAGGCTCTATATGGCCTTACACAGGCTCCTCGAGCTTGATATGAGAGGATAGACAATTACCTCTCCAAATTAGGGTTCTCCAAGAATGATGCAGATCCTAACCTTTACTTCAAAATAATAAATGGTGATATGTTAATTCTCATCCTTTATGTTGATGATTTACTGATCACAAGAGAAGAACATCTCTTCACCAAGTGTAAACAAGATCTTGCATCCGAATTTGACATGAAGGACTTGGGTCTCCTACACTACTTAGTTTAGAAGTATGGGAGCAGGATAATGGTATTATCCTAAATCAAGGAAAATATACTATTGATATCTTGAAGAGGTTTGGGATGATGAACTGCAAACCTATGTCTACACCTATGGAGACAAATTTACATAAGCTCAAAGAAGCAGCTACAGATTCAGAGTTAGCAGATTCTACTCTCTACCGACTGATGATTGGATCCTTGATGTATTTTGTCAACACCAGACTAGATATTTGTTATGCAACAAATGCACTCAATCAGTTTATGTGTGAACCTAAACAATTACACTTAGTTGCAGTAAAACACATTCTGAGACACCTGCATGGCACAACTGGATTTGGATTAAAATATGACAAGGTAGATCTAAATCTACATGGATATATAGACTCATATTGGGCGAGAAGTGGTGTTGATCAGAAAAGTACTTCAAGATGTTGCTTCAATTTGGGATCAGCCATGATATCCTAGTTCAGCAGAAAGCAATCCTCAATTGCACAAAGCTCCACTGAAGCCGAATACATTGCAGCATCTATGGGAGCTCAAGAAGCAGTATGGTTGATAAAACTGATGGTAGGTTTGTTTGGACAAACCATGGATTCCACAATCATTCACTGTGATAATCAGAGTTGCACAAAGCTTTCAATGAATCCAGTATTTCATGATAGGTCAAAGCACATTGAGATCCCTTATCATTATGTTAGAGACATGGTGGAGAGAAATACTATCCAGTTGAGATATATTAGTACAGATGAGCAAACTGCAGACATTCTAACCAAGCCTCTCGCAAAAATAAAGGTGGAGCACTTTAGAGGTAAGCTTTGTATGGTAGAAATGTAATTTTTCATCTGAGATTGAGTCTCAGTAAATTTATTGTACTAATATATATTTGAAAGATGTTTAATGTGTAAACTCTTGTGTCATGTGTGTTACTACATGACCTTATGGGCCCTAGTAAACATCTTGAAAGGTGACAATCTTTCAATGATGTATACTCATATTTTGTTACTATTGTAAGGTGACAACTTTACCATAGTTTAACCTAATATCATGATGGGTATCATATGATTGATATCCGTGGACATGTCATGATAGTTCATATCTCCTACGTAATATTAACTAAGAGGTGTGTAACCTCGATGAGTTATATTACTGAGATATTTCATGGTGGATATTATGTGACGTAATATCCGTGGATATGCCATGAGCAGATATCTTCTTTGGTAGGCATCATGTGACTTGATGCTAGTGCACATACCAGAAAAGATGAGTATGGTGAATATCATGTGATTGATATTCGTGGACATGTACTCCTGATGTCACCACGAGGCAACATCATTTACGGTGGATGTCATTTGATATCCATGGATATGCCATAATTTCTGATATCACATTGAAGTGATATTTTCTCTCACAATACATGAGTCTATTGTGGTTACATAAGGATAGTTATCATCCTCTCTAGCTAAGAGGGAGTGTTAATGTATTGTAGCTTCGATTGGATTATTCCTGTCGAGGAAATCAAACGCATAAGTGGCCTATTGGCCTTGAGCATTTCATCACTATCCCTTTCTTTTGTATTTCTGTTATGATTTTTGGTTATCATATATATGATTATTAATAAGTTTTCAATCATGTATATATGTATATATATTTAATATTGTTAATATAGATGATATTATATATACATGATATAAACTGTGATTAATCATATTATTGATATAAATCATACTGTTGATACTATGAGTTATATTAATGTTAATTATGTTGTTAATAACATCTTAGTATTAATTATATTGTTAATACTTATTAATGCCTTCATCTATATTGAGTATCAATTTACATTATATATATATATATATATATGGATATAATTATATGCTATCAAAGATAGCATTTAATGATACCAATATGTATATTTGTTAATGATTAATGAGAATCGATAATATTAATGAGGCTGTGATTTGAGTATCGATTTATATCGATATTAATATTAACAAGCACCAATAACAAGTATCAGTGATAACTAATGAATACCGATTAAGTTAGTAACAGTTGAGATTAGTAAACAGCATATTACATATCGATTGGATTGTATGAGACATGTCACGTAGTGGCATGTTTCTACATAAACTTAGTTTACGTAGAGACATGTCCCTAGGGGACATGCCTCCTCTCCTCATATATTGTGTATTGTATCTTGTTAGTACAGAAAACATAGAGTGTAAATCAAGTACAGCATTCACATATATATTTGGTACTATTGAATCAAAGTAATTTGAGTGATATTCATATAAAGTGCAGATCCAAAATTCAGTCAAGCATCTTCTCATTAATATAATATATATTATTATATATAGATCTGTCAAGATCTTATTATTAATATATATTAATATTATATTTATATAATTATATATATTCAAGAATAATATATTGAGATATTATAGAAGATAGAAAAATTAAAATTATTATAACCTCTAAATCTGATCATACTTTAACATCTATAATATTCACTTAACATGTTTATTTGTGTTTCTCATGCATCTGAAATACTGTAGGGTTTATGCATTTGTTTAAAAAGCTTCTTTTAATTTTTCGAAGGCATTATTCTACAAAAAAAGGTTATATTTTCAATGCCAGACTTGCAGCAATTAATTATTAAAATAAATGTTTATTTATTTATTTTTAGGAAAAAGGCTATTAAAATGGAAATATTGCATGGTTTACTCATTTGTTTAAAAGACTTCTTTTAATTTTTCAAAGGCATGATTCTACAAAACAAGTTATATTTTCAATGCTAGACTTGCAGCAATTAATTATTAAATTAAATGTTTCTTTTTCATTTTTCCATGTCAAATGAGACAAAGGGTGTGCAAATTGTGCATTACAACAATTCCTACTAGGAGAATATGGTAATGGCCTTAACAGTTGCAAAGAAAGGGTACAAAATGCCTACGCCACATGACATAAGTGGGTTGTTACTCCAAAAAGAACATAGCAAATGTGGCAAATATTGTGGAAGTACAAAGGAAGCATTGGTGCATGTATGGACACCCATTTGTAGATGGTTTGTATCTAGCGTGGTGCAGGAGCACCTGAGCGGAAAGGCAATTGGCACCACCAAATAAATATTTCCTATTATTTTCTTTAATTTTCAGTTTGTTTAGCTTTTGTCTGTCTCCTCTCTATTCTGCTTTGCAGATTTTCCTGTCACCTGGAGGTGAAAGCACTGATAATGTAACATATCTGGATATTCTCTCATCAGCACACTTGTCAAGTAGAGCTTGCAATTCAATATTATTAAAGTTTATTACTGCAATTCTCTGGCATGAGTCCTCTGAGGTATTTTGTGCTACAATATGGAAGCATAGACTGGTCATGTGGACTGAATACCTCAAAGTGATGTCATCCCTTGGAATGCAATGATTGCATATATGCCCAAATGAATTGTTGAAAAGACTTTTGAGCTACTGAAATTGTCGGGTGTCTAGCCAACTTCTGCAAACTTGGCCAGCATCCTCGTGGTTTGAAGAATCAAAAGCTGCATTGTTTTCTTGATTAAAAAATGGCCAAGAGAGATTAAAGAAATACAAGAGCGTTACATGAGAGGAAATTAGAGAGAAGGCAGAGTCCGTTGCAAAGAAACAAAGAGACGCCGATTGAATATGAATTGATGTAAAACACTTTAAAGGGAGAGAGGCATCATTGGAATGCAGGGAGTGGCCCAAAAGGAAAGGGTCAAAGGGATTATGCAGAGGTGAGAAGCCTCCCAAAATGGATGCTAGTCTTGAATGAGAGACCATGTTAGATTGCAGAACAGACTAGAATGGTGTGTGGGTAAAAAGAATGGCTAGTTGGCTGCATAGAGCAAAAGAGTAGTTTGGACAAATGTATAGAAGAGAGGAGGTGTCGCAGTTGAGAATGAGCACAGAGAGGCCATTGGCAGACCTATGTTCATAATGTATTGTTGCAGAGAGTTTCTGCTTGTGTTTCTAAGTTTGTGTTAGCAGGATAGACAGGAGTACCTGTTAGACTTTGGTCAATCATGTGTCATTGATGTCAAGATCCTATAATCCTAAACTGAAAATATTGACTTGTACATATCTGCTAAATGCTTATCCGTTTACAAACATCAGAGAAGTTATTTGTCATGGCTTTGATAATTCTGCAAAGGATAAAATGTTTTGGTACGCTGTAAGCATACTATCTTCCTTACAGATGAACTCTCCAGCAATGCCGTATCTAACCCACTGGTCCTGTCGACAAAACACAAATCTGGAAATGAATACTTAAACAGTTTATGAAATGATGACAAGAGTGATATTTATATAGACGGCATCTTTATGACTATCAAAGGTTGGTTCTATCATTACCCTCAGGAACACTACACGGCAATGTATTATGGGTCGTTCCCTGTATATCAACGAAAATACTCTCAGTGGTTAACGTCTGTGGCTGTGACTAAGTAAAAGGATTAATGTCTGGTTCGTAGCTTATGAAATATCATATATATGGTGATAATATGTTCGTGGCATTATTCGGTTGTTCAAGAAATTGACTACAGCAGTGCAAGTGGATTTGAAACACGACAAATAGCACTTTCCAGTATTATGAAATGTGTCTGTTGAATTAACATGTTATATAACCGACAGCAGGATAGTAATAAACAAATAATATGTTTTATTGGGTCCTTGAATATTCAAACATATGATTAATTAGAAAACGGTTCATCTGCTGCTTTGAACATGCCATGTAGAATGATAACGTCGAGACTCTATGACAGGGATGCCACTAAACACAGTTTGTCCATTCTACAAAGATGATCAGTTGGTTTGCAACTGAACAACTTCCTCATATGAGGTTGATTATTTATATATATGTTCTTTCGAATGGGAGGTTATGTGGGAAAGTGTGCGTTGGATGTTTAGACCTGTTTTAATTAAAATAATACAGAGTTGATGAGGAAGCAGACTAAAACTCAAAGGTGCTTTGAATAAGAAAGACTTATACATCAAGCTCGTTCATTTGGAGCAGATGCGTAGCACAAGGCTGAAGAAAACTTGAAGTTTATAGATGGTCTTCACAGAGGTTGACATACGATACTTTAATATCAAAGGGGAAGTTTCAGGTATACATTGAAGTCTATTAAAATGAAAATTTGATATGAATCACGCATCATATTTATGATAGGAAATTGTATTTGTCAGAATTCTGGAAAAGTTTATTTTCTTTGAAATCCCAAGTCTCAGAAGACCGTACAAAGTAATTCTGGTTGAAACTACAGTATTCATGTTTATACAGATTGCTGAAGGGTGTTTATTTTCAGGTTGAAATAAAGTTGAAATATTCTTCAAACACATCAGGTTGATGTCATCTGTAAATGAATATTCATACATCTCAGATTGTATACATTGTGCAGACAAATAGTTACAATCAGTTTACAGTACTTTCATCTATGAGTGTCACAGAATCTTAATTGGCTTACTAAACTTTCAGTTTGAATTGGGATACAAATTGGTCTTCAAACCATTTATCAGTTGCAATTAGGTTGATTGTTGTATTTGGGTTGGTGCTCAGTCTAATTGAGTAGGTGCTCAAGTTATTGAGGTTCTTAAAGGGGATTTGGTGATTCCTTGGGATTGGAGCCCTTAAAATTGTAACTGGATTTGAATTTGTGAGGCTGGATTAGGACAGTAAATCCTAGCAGCATTACTCATTGTGGTTTTCTCCCTTTCCAGGTTTCCACATCATATTCTCATGTTTTGTTCTTTTGTCTTGCGGTGCTTATCTTCTATATTCAATTGGGTACTTTATTTCAATATGCAGAAAGAAATAATTGATTAAATGACTGAATTGAATAAGTGTTTTAAGTTTTATTTACTACTAATTTGTTGATATTATGGCCTTGTCGGCAAATATCAATTACACCGGATAAGATATTAAATATATGATACATATATTTCGATATATAAATAATAATATTAAATATCTCATATTTAATATTCATTGTTTATTGATTTTATTGTCTGGACCCTAAGTCGGCCCCCTTGGGATTTTTCTATCTTATTCAGGTCGGCCCCTTTGAGAGGCTCTCCCTTCTCATATATAGGAGGGACGATTCTTGGGAGGAGAGATATCAAAAACATAACATATTCTCCTCTCCCAAGAATCGGTTAAGGTTGCATTAAGGCAGCAGCGAATTCCATTAAGGCAGCAGCGAATTCATTCATTGAAGTGGCAGCAAAGTCATCCATTGAGGTGCAACGATTTCACCATTGAAGGGCAGCGAATCTCAGTCTAAGCAGCAGCGTTTTCTTAAGGCAGATTTACATTGGTATTGATCTGATCTTAGGTCAAAGTAAACATTAGATTGATGTCATCTTGGAAGCCCTAAATGAGCTAATCTAGCCCATTCGCATCCATTCATCCTGGAGGCTTAGAAGGGACTGATCTGAAGATCACTTCAGAACTACAATCCGGGTACTATCTCTCCTAGCTCTTTTCTTTATATCCTATGCTTAGTATTGAAAGATCTATATAGCTTGAACATTCCTTGGTAAATCTGGAAAATATTAACATAATTCACCCCCCTCTCAGTAGTAAATATGTGTTCTACACTTACAGTACCCTCTTTCATCATAGTGTTGGAGGAGATTGTGTTAGAAGTTGTCATAGAAAATCTGGCCCAAACTGTGACAGATAATGCAGCATCATTGTGGCAATTGAGAGACTATGTGAGGAGATGCGTACAACAGTTTTTTGGACACCTTTGTTCTGCCTATCACATTGATTTTTTGTAAGATGGCATAGGAGAACTCAATTGGGTGAAATCAATGGGGGAGATTGCTACAAACATCACCAAACACAACTACAATCACCCTTGGGTACATTGCTTGGTAAGATACTACACAACAGAAAAGGGCTTCTATGAGTTGGTGCCACACAATTTGCAACTTTCTCACTTTGCAAGGCATTCATAATATGATAACGCCTTTAAAGAAGATGTTTGTGAGTAGACAATGGTTAGGTTCTTCTTACTCAAAGAAGGAAAATGGAGAGAAGATTGCAAAGATAATTTTCAACAGTTTGTTTGTAACGACTACTAATGAGATCATATCATAAAAAATTGAAATGGATGACATCAAACCTTATAGCAACTAGACTGAATGGGATGAGGACATTGGATTGAATGATATCACAGCTGGTGATGATGTTGACCTTAAGGAGTCATTAGCTTCTAGTTTGAGGTAGAGCAGTAACCAACTATGAGGAAGAACCCAACCATCCCTAGGGTGTATACATTAAAGAGAAAATTATAAATTGTTGTAGCTTGCATGGAATTGCAATTTTTGATGATGATTTTCAACCATCACAATATCTGTCAAATAATTGACTGTTTTATTTGCATGTTGGTGTGATGGTGTACTCTTTGTATTCAAATCTAATAAAAAAACACTTTCCCGATTTTCTACAAACTTATTCTATACATTATTGTAGTACTTTACATTAAAATTTACAATCTTTTAAGGAATTTAAATTTTTTTTTAAAATTTGTTCACCTAAATTTTTCTGGGCTGCTGAATTCAAGTCAAAATTGGGTCTGTCTGTTTTAGCAAGTCACAAGCTTTCTGGCTTTGATGAAACTATATTTAGGTTGGTTAAGATATTTTAATAGGGGTATAAAATTCTAATGTTCAACTCTCTCAACTTTCATTAAATATATCTCTTAGCAAGGAAAACAACATTGGGAGTTTTACAGTTATGCATTGAAATTATTCATGTGTTCTTTCAGCTATATACATCAAGTCATAAATTCATAGTAAAATAAAGTTGTTATCATGTAAGTCCTTGAAAGGAGCTAATTTGTTTTAAAACCACAATGGTTAATTAAGTATTGGCTCTATCAAATTTGTTTTATACTATGTTACCGGATTCGGACACTGGACCCTCGAACCGGGTCCGGTCCATGCTGGATCCGGGCAAAGTCCGGATCTGGACCTGTGGGTCCGTCAGGATCCCCAAACCTGCGGATCCTGACGGACCCACAAGTCCAGATCTGGACCCTACCTGGATCCAGCACAAACCCTCAAGGATCCTGCACTGATCCACGCGGATCCCCAGGGACCCGTGGCCAGGCAACAAAATGTGGGTCCAAACCACTTAAAAAAAGAAATTTATTGTTTTTTTTGCTTCTAATTTTGAATTTTCATTTTCTAATTCAGTAATTCAATGTGCTGATTTTCTTTAGAATCGTGAACATAGATCAATAATCAACTATACTATTTAAATTTTCAATGTTTATCTTTGACATTTGGCATTGATCAATGATCAAGCATCATAGATTCATACTATGAAATGATTTAGTTTTAGAATTATGTATATTTCTCTTATTTGTTTGTATATATATATATATATATATATATATATACATGAACCCATACGAATCATAATGGGAAAAAAAATTTCACGAATACACAAACCGGATTCTTGTACCCGAATCCATCCCCAAACCCGAACCGACAACTTAGGTTTTATATAATGGATACCGAAAATATTGTATATAGTCGTTTTTACTAGCAGCAAAATCTTCATTTTTTAGTGTCTAGTGAAAACAATGCATTTCACATTAGTAACTTTCACTCATGGCAAATTTTTACCATTTTTTTATGTTATTATTACCAGAACAATGTTGTGTAATGAAATTGTATGGCTGACTTGCCCAAAGCCAAGATGGTAAATTTATGTAGATCAATAGACAATAAAGGATTTCTCTTATTTATTTCAGATCTGTGTGAACAAAATATTATATAAAGGATACTGAAAAGTTCATATGTAGTAATTTTTTACTCATGGAAAAATATTTAGTGCATTATGAAAATTGTTAAAGTTTATAGCTGCGAGATAGATCTTTGTACCTGAGCGTGCCTAGTCGAGCATCTCAGAATTCTAAGTGTGGTTTCTTTTGTCCTCTGTTCATGCGAAACAGTTGCAGAGACATTTTTTTTTTGTGTTGTTTATCCTCTTCCAGTCGAGGTTCCTTCTCTTCAGATTCGACGGTTCCAAGTTTGCTTTTGTGCCACTTCATTCTTGCATACCTGTCGTCATGGTATTGCTAACATCGACCCAAGCTCTTAACTTCGTCCTTGTTGGCAGTCTTGACTCAGAGATTCATCGGATTATTTCTTGACATTGTGTGCGGGTATTATGGAGTTGTCAGTTTCTCTTGTAGGCACCGTTTCATTTATTATTAAGTGTCGTTTCATATATTCTCATCTTCTTTCATGTGACTAAGCTGCTTCCTTGGCACCATGCGATCAACTATGATTTGTTGTCAAGATTAATATGGTTTAGTGTGACTCAGCTGCTTTGTCATCTCTCATTATAATGGACGGTTTTTCATATTGAAGACTTCGGGACTCCTTATGAATGCATCTGTTTTTATATAACTGTTGCCGCGTTCATTTCAGAATGATGGACATTTGATTGTTATTCAGATTGCTATCGCATCTTTATTCTGTGCGTGTGTATTAGCAGTGAGTGCGAATATGACCTACATGATTATTATATTCTCTGTAATGAGTGAGATACACACTACAGATTTATTCTGAAATTGATCAGTGTGTGGTTTATTTGCGTGAGTGAAATTTTCTGTTTGTCAAAAGTATCTATGAGATACTAGAAGCATATTATATTATGTATCTGCATAGTTAAAGTGATTGAACTATGAAAAAGGCTTATAGATTGACTGTTGAGAGTTATCAATCATAAGCATGAGAATATTGTAATTATGTTGAGCATGTAATGGAAGAATCTCTTTCCGGGTGTGGCTGGGTTTTTCCCTCAAGTAGGAGGGTTTTCCCAGGATAAATGTTTGTGTTATCTGTTATTTGTGTTTTGCATTTCCAGTTATGTCAAAGTTATATATATTCTGGTTCTCAAAACTTAACAAAAATAACATATTTCATATTAGTAACTTCCAGTCATGGAAAATTTTTTACATTTTTTAATGCTATTATTACAAGAACAATGTCATATAAATTGTATGGCCTACTTGTGCAAAGCCAAGATGGCAAACTTATGAAGATTGATTGACAGTAAAGGATTTCTCTTATTCATTTCAGACCTAAGTGTGCAAAATAATATATAAAATTTAAGGGGACCTTAATAAATAGCATGTTGAATTTTCGAAATTCCAAGTTGAAAATTTTGAAGGGTATTTTAGGGTCCCCATCTTTATCATCTTTTTCCATTGGATTGTTTCTTTATTCCAAAATATTTATATAAAAGGAGGTTCCACTTATATGTTCTTTCCAATTATAGATAATCCCCTGTTTCATACCATCTGAAAGCAAACTATATCATATCAGCTGTAAGATTGAAAATATACCTCAACCATAGGATAGAAGCGAGCAAGTTGCCAGTTGTCCTCTTCTTGACTTCTCTCCTTTCTCACTGCATGTTTTTTCTACTCAACACAAGAAGACATAACCATAAATAATCAAAATGAAGATTAAGTAAACTGGTGGTCTTCATTTTGAAGGAGCAAATCCTTTTTGGTAGTCTGTGTTTCAAAGAAATTTTCAAAACATGCACTAATTAGTAAATTCTTGGTTTCGGACAATTGTAAAATATTTAATTTCATCAGAGTAAATTACCTTATTTGTCCCAAATTTGAGAGAGAACCCCCCTGAATGTTTTTTGGGAACCGAGCCTCCTAGATATGACATATTTTTCACTGCATTCATGTCGTCTGATGGGAGTCGTGCAAGCTGTCCATAAAATTACTCAAACTTGTTATCTATGACAGACTAGTTTTTCCAAAAAATAGAATAAAAATATAGCAGCACAATTATTCATTGATATGATTGAATCAAAAACTTTTCTAGTCTCATCACTAAAGATCATAGTACTGGTTATACATCTGTCAAATAATGGTCAATCATACTATCATCTATCAATCATACATGTTAGTTCAATAAATTCAGATGGGTTGCACTATCATTCTCTGTTTCTTAACATTTAATGTTTTCATCAGATTTATTAATAGTGTGATATATTTGTTCAACTGTATTGCTGCAACACTACTACTATGTGTGTTTGATAATATTATAAAGCATGCATTGTAATGTCCCCAAATTTTAAAATTTACTCAGTTAAATAAATTAAGTTGTCCAAAAATTAATATTCTTTCAAAAGGGATGACTTTAATTAATGAATATAATTAAAAATAAAGTGAAAATAATCAAATAGTCACTTTATTAAAAAAAATTTAAAATAGTTCTCTAGTTGTTTTTGGACGTGTAGTGTCACAATTAAAACACTTCATTGGTGAAGTGGCCACCAAGGTTCAAACCCCTGTTGAGTCATTGTGCTCGCAGGCCTTGTGCCTTCGCTGGGCCATTCAGCTCGTGGGTTTGAACAAGTGAAGTATGGGGATGAGGTCCCCCATTTGTGGCCTCACTGATTCATAGCTCCAAGTAAAAAGCGCTTCACATGGAGCCGAAGGGCATGTCATGCTAAGGTCATCAGCCATGTTAAAAAGTTTACCAGGCATTAATTTAAATATATATATATACTTCTCTAGTTGTGAAAAATATATAATAAGCCCTTGAAAAAATTAAATGTGGTTTGATATTTTAGATAGAGATTGGAGTTCTTTACAAGGAGGCTTCTCGGGCTGTAGAAAGGATGCTTTTATAGATTTGATGTGATGAACTTGTATGATTTATGAGAAGCTGATTGAGAAAACCTTAAGTAGATCAAAAAGAGGTAGACAAAAACCTGACGCTTTCTAAGGCCAAATTCATAAAGTTTCATTGGAGACAAATTCGCAGATAAGTTCTATTAATAGAGACATTTGCAGATGTTGGGGTTTGCTGATAATTCTATTCCAATTCTGCTATTTGTCCTCAAGTTCAATAAATATATTGGCTGCTCTTGCAATATTAGTGATTAATATTATTAAGCCATGGGTATAACTATTTGGTGCAAGGAAGGAAATGAGAGATATCTTTATTAGGTGATTAAGTATTAAGCCAAGTATTCAGTTGACTTTGTCTTCATTAGGCGGTTTGCATATGCTTTGATATTTTTGACAGTGGAACTTTATAGATGGCTATTCATTGTTTTGAAGCTGATTATTATTATTATGTGACTACACGTATATAAGTGTTGTCATATTAATAAAGGGAAGTACGTTGATTATGTAGTATTGTTTCACAAGATCAAGCTTTTAGGTGTGATGGACAGAGTAGTGACATTTGCAGGGTGCATGGGCTAGGACTCAATGCCCTAGCCTCTTGGTTCCACCTTCTTCTGTCTTCTGAGAGCGCTTGCTCTTCCTTCTGCTGTGTTCCTAGTTTTTTCTGTTGTTCTAGTTTGTGTGTTATTCTATGTGGAGGTATTTTAGTGTGTTTTAGTTAGGGGTGAAGGCTGTGAGTGTGCGGTGAGATCTTTGAAGGAGATCTTTGTTCTACATTCTTTTTTGCTACATGGCGGTTCTCCATGTTAATGTTTTCGAACCAGAATAATATAAATGCAATATACAGAAAACCAATAAAGCATACGAACAGATGACACGATTATTTACCCTAGGAAAACCCTCCTACTTGAGGGAAAAACCCAGCCACACCCAAAATGATGATCCTTTATTCAGATCTCAAAAACATTACAAAATGTTTGCTTATGAATGACTTCTTCAATCAGACAGTCAATAAGCATGCCTTTTATTTTACCAAATGTCTCACAGTCTCACAGACTTCTAAAGAAACCGATTAAAAACATAAAGATTCACATAGACAGCTCAACGATCACACATAGATTGTATGCAATTAGACAATACACTAATAAATGAGTCTCTGCACATATACACTTAGTGCGATAATCTCAGAACTCACAATACACTGTAATAATAATTCCTTGCTGAATAATCGACCCGAGCTTTTTGTCTAAGAATTGCCTTTAACAGAAATGATGCCGCTCAAAATTCCAAACGACAACAGTTTCGAATTACACATGGCAACATAAAGAATGAACTAACACCTTTAATTTGAGAACCATCGACCTCAATAAGAGAACCATTGACTTCAATACATACGTGGAAGAGAGAACGATTTGCATCCGACAAGGACCACGTCAAATATGAGACACCTCAACACACCTTTGATGCCATGTCGAGCTTACTTGATAATATGAAGGATACAAAAAAATATAAAGTAAATATCTCCTGCACGAGACATAGAAGACAGCTTGGATATAAACAGAACAGTAAAAAAGAGTCACAGCACAAACATGAGCATTAAGAAGAGACATACAAAGATGCAGACAATCACAGGTAATTGATCTCTCTCACAGCTACATAACTTCAACACTTCGTGGGGTTTCTTTGGGCCTTGTGTGGGGATCCATTTGCCTTTGGATCGGTGGAGCATTTCTTTAGAGTTTTGAAAGTGGTACTCCTTGTTATGTCCTATGTCTTGCATTGTTGGTTTTTTTGTTCTTCATGGAGAAATAGGGAGCTTCCTTTTGATGTGAGTTTCGTTCCACAACAACATGTAGAATCAAACACTCAATGTTTCAAAGTGAAACACCAAACATTTAACCCTCTCTTGAATAAAGACACTTCTAATGCTAAGACTGCAATGAAAGATCATAAGGTGATTTCAAGGTTCCTTTAAATGTGGATACTCGCTCAGTTGAAATGATGTGAATTTTTGGATCACTAAAGGGACTTACGATGTTTTCCAAGACTTGCCAACTTGAATCGATTGATTTCGCTTCACAATGTGCAATGAAAATATATTTGATTTTCCAACTTTTGAAATTCAACTTAAACTTAAACTTGTGATTCTAACTACTTTTACTTCTACCTAAGGATGCGAGGAAGTGTGAATACACTTGGACTCTACTAGATGCAATCTTGTCAATGACTCCACTCACCTAGTACAAGCTTCTAAGGTATGTCTAAATGATTTTCAAATCAATACCTTTTCTTCAATCCCACCAATGGATGCAAATTAAAAATCAAGTATAAATTGAAGTTAAGTGCATCCAAATGCCATTTGACCATGCAAGGCAAGACTTACAATCAGTAAGTAGCTAGTGGCTTGGTATATTATCAAGTCAAGCAAGTATGCATTCACAATTACTCTTATCCAACTAAATTACTCAAAGAAAATTCTAACTAAACAACTTGAAATCATATCTATTCTAATTTCTAAGTGAGGAATGTAGATCACCATGAAATACCTCCAAATTGATCACAATAATTCACTATGCAAGACAAAATAATGAATAGTAGAGAAAATTTGGCAATATTTTAGCAACAATTTTCCAACAATTCTCTCTTACAAATGACGAGAGAAAGCCTTATATAGGGGGCTCAATTACAATGAATGGCCAAGATTAAACAAAATCAATAGCCCCAATTAATCCCTACAAACCCTAATTAGGGTTTCCATCCTATCATCCAATGAAATTAAAGCACTTTCAAATGGGCCAATAGCAAAATTACAAAGTTTTAACAACTAATCAAAAGGCACCAAAATGTGGGCCAATCAAAATTAAACACCTAAACTATCAACCAATGAGAAAATTAACTGTCACTTAGGCTTACATCAAATCTTCCTTTAGAAGATAATTTCCTTTTTTCCTCCCTCTCTTTGCTAATTCAATGAACCTGGACAAGATATTGTTGAGCTCATGCATTGAAGGCATAGATGCCTTCTGCAATTTCCAATCAGCCATGTACAACTCAGTTGTACTTGTGGAAATGGCATTCTCCCACTTTGGCATGCTATCTTGTCTTGAAGTCATGAAAGTTGTGAAAGTTGTAAATTTTCTCAAATGCTCCCACCTGATGGTATTGCAATCTTCAATGTGGAGAGCCTTCAATCTTTCCTTCAATGTTTCCAAATTCATAATTTCTTCACATTTCAAATCGAAATGTTATTGCTAGTGCTTCTTTAGCCTTCTCACGAATTGCCTGGATGGTGGAATTAAGGTGGTAACAATCATTCCTTATCTTCTCCAAAGTATCTTGCCTAAAGATCAAAGAAAAGTACCATTCACTAACATCCTTCATTCCATTTGCCTTTATCACCTTGCTCGTCTCCAATAGTTGTCCAGAAATTTCTATCATTGCTTGTAATTGGGGAAAAGTTTTCCCTCTGATAGGCTGAAATTCTTCCCAAAGTGCATTCAAGGCTTGGAGTCTTGCTCTGACTGATGTGAATGCATGATATTTCCTCAAGAATCCTAGAAGGAAGGCAATTACTTCTAGTACAACTTCTTCCATCCATGCCTTCGACTCCTAGACTGACATCTTCAAATTCTCCAAATTGTCTATTGATTCCGTCTCAGGGTGAGAGGTGGTGCAAATGTATGATCTCTTTGTTGGATAAGATTGGAGATGTGCTTGAAGTACTCCCTGAATCTTTGATTCTCCTCGTATTTCTTCTTCTTTCTAACTTCTTTGTTCACTCTATCCTGCAAAACTTGAATGGCACCATGGGCATCTTCAAATTCATGTCTCTTTGTAGTAACTCTTGTGTCATGTTCAATGATCTCATAATCTTGAGGGAGGATGTTGTCCCTTGTATCGTCTACTTTTGGAATGGCAATTTGAACCCTGCGAGTTCCCAAATCATCTTGAATGACTTTAGCTAATTTCCTTGCAAGCTGACTTTCCTTTTCCTTCTCCAAATTTTGCACAATGTCTTCAATATTTTCAATTGGTTATGGATCCACAATCTCTTTCCCATGCAATATTTCTCTCAACCATGCAGGTTCCATGCATTCTCCTAATCCAATGTTACACTCTCCTCTGTTTTTCTCTTCAATTGGAATGATGGCTACATCTTCACTTGGGCCTTCATTTGGAGGTGGAATTTTACCTTCTTCCTAAGAGTCCTCGATGTCTATCATCTCATCTTCATTTTCCTTTTGTGGAGGAAAGTAATGACCTTAAATAGAGTCTTACTTAATTTGTTCTAAAATTCTTAATTTATGGTTTGAATCGTAATTGGGCATTGCAATGTTTCAAGCTAAGAGAGTGTCAGTTCCTAATAATTATCATATGTCATCACAGTTAGAAATAATACATACTTGAGCTTCAATTCCTTAATCCTCTCCCAATCACTAACCCTAAGGCGAATGATAGAATTACTGTTCTCAAGTATGGAAACAATCTACTTGAGGCTCCCTCATGGTTCTTACCCGTTTTGGGACTCTTTGCCTCAACGTGACCGAATTACTCCTTTCCCTTCACAAACTCCCTACCCACTTAGTTGTATTAGTGAGTGACTAAAGAATTGACTTAGTATATATTACTATCCTTTATATCACACATATAAGTATAGATGTAATGCCTTTGACTACGAGATTATCAATTTCCAATGATTAATATACATTAATAATCATCCAAGATAATTAATGAATAATTCATAATACATTTGTTAGTTAACGTATTTAAGCCCAGATTCCATACATCTCTCCTAAACTCAGCCCTAAGGAGATCGTGGATTTACTTGTCATAGGGTGCTTAACATTGGTACATTCTCTGGATTTACTCCGCCTCTCCCTACACAACACCATCACCTCCAAGGACTATAGCAAGAGATTAAGAAATAGGTTATATATATATTAATATCTCATGTATTATCACTATATAAACATACATATATATTTTTATAAGCTTGATTTCCTTTTTATTGTTATATATACATTATGAATAGATAATTCTAATTTTTATATTTATTAACATATAATATAAGAATTCTTTATTTCTTATATATATATATATATATATATATATATATATATATATATATATATGTTATGTATTATGTATATTCACATATAAAATAAACATATAAAATTCTGATTATTTTAGTATATATATATTAAAATTTACTATATGCACATATATTTATTTCTTAATATATTTATTATAATATCATAACTCTTATATATATAGATTTCATAATTAATTACTAATTTACTACTGTTGCTTTCATATTTAAACTATATAAGATGAGTTTATTTCATGATAATATTAGTGCATAGTTAATTATATCATGTGTGACAAAGCTAATCTATATATTGCTGTCCATTTCTTATTTGTCTTAACCATTCAAATAGTGACAATGGATATTAATCAATTAACAATCTTAATATCTCAAATTGAAAGGGAATAACTTTACATACGTTGCCTATTCTCATTTATATGCCTTTGCTATTTCCCGCGTGTGATGTCTAGTCTTTTTTTATTCTTCAAGTTTTTTGCTGCTTATTATTCTTTCCTAAAGGATCAGCTTTTATCTGCATTGGTCTATGAAAAGACATGTCGATTATTTTGAGTGCCTTGACTTGTCATTTTCTCCCACCATTTCTTTAGCCGATTTGCATATTATTTGGTTTATTTATTAAACATGTCAACTTATGCTTTGTTCGACTAATCCATTTAGTCGTCTTTGTAATTTTGTTTCTATTTTTATTTTTTATTTTTATTTATTAATAACATGACATTAATATACTTATTATTATTGATTGATGATTATTCATTATATATTTACTTTATTCATAACATCATAGAATATTACTAACATTATTTATATAATGGTTTATGTATATTATTTATATATATATTTGAAATATTATAATATTGATTTATTTATAACGTTGATTTATATCATTGCCTAATGTATTCACTTGTATACAAAATTAAATAAGAAATTATATATTTAAATTTCAAAAAATGTATATTTTGAACAAATCATATATGCATTCATACATTTACATATAACCATTATGGCACATGATACTCCGCCCCTCCCAAATCTGCTTGTCCTCAAGCAACTCAATGTTTTCTCACTATGATTTAATAGTTGAAATTGAAAACTTAACTCAAGTCAAGTTTTCTCTCATTTTCCAGAGAGATAATTTTAGACTATCTCATAATGATGCTTATTTGAATTTTGCGCAAAAACCTGTTTTCATGATAGTGTGGCCTCATTTTCCTCTTTCTTGTAAGAACCCCCTATAGGTTCTAACTAACCTACTTCTAATAATTGATAGGCATTCACTGCTTTGCAATGTCTTGAACTCATACATAGGCATTTTATCAAACACTTGTAAGCTTAAATCAGATTTATATCCTTTAAATTTTACACTTGCATAGAATAGACATTAAGAAAAATACTTGGCAGTTATATCATTCAGAAAATGCACCAGAATGTTCAAAGACATTTCGTCATACAATTTGCATAAAAACTAATTGCTGCAACTATTCACAAGAATTCCTCTTTATTCAGTTGCACGAAATAATTTATTTACAATGATGAACAATGCATTGAAATATAACTTATTTGCAATATTGAAAAACCTGAAAATTATCGCAGCTTACAATTAAGACCCCCAAAAGTATCGTAGGTGTATTCTAAAATAATTCTGAACCTTGGCGCCAACTACCGATGTCTATTGATCCACAAAAAATGTCATGTCCCCTCTTTAGTGACATGTTATTTTTCAATGGATTTGCCTATCATGGACTCTCGTAGGCAGATGGTTTTGGTGAGAGAGTCATTCTGATGATTATTTGGGGATTGCATGGTCTTAATTGCTCTTGGAGAGATGGTGTTTATCATATTTTTATTATAATGTGTTATGTGGGGCCAAAATATTATAATTTTGAGTTGAGTTGCACTTTTTATTTTATAAAGTTACTTGTTATATAAAAGTGCATTATAAAGGGATTTTATAAGAATATTTCATGGATACTTCTAGAAGTTCTAATGGCTTCTTAGAAAAGTGAATAAATAGAGTGCTTGGCCTCTCATTTGGACATCCCATGACTTAAGTTTACACTACTTTTCTCTTTGAGCATTTGTGGCACCATCTTGGTCTACAGATTGTCATTTGATCTTTAGGAATGGAGTTTCTTAAGGATTTGCATAACTGAGGAGGTGAAATATCCTTTGAAGGGTTGCACTTTGGAAGTGGTATTCAGCCATTTCAAGTTGAGCTTATTTGGAGTCCTCAAACTTACCTGAGGGTTTGAGTTTTGGTTGCAAGAGGAAAAAAAGCAGTCCGAAAAAGCAGATTCGAAAAAGCAAAGCAAAAAAGCAGTCCGAAAAAAAGCAAAGCGAAAAAGCAATCCGAAAAAGCAAATCCGAAAAAGCAAAGCGAAAAAGCAGTCCGAAAAAGCAGATCCGAAAAAGCAAAGCAAAAAAGCAGAGCGAAAAAAGCAATCCGAAAAGGTTTTAGCTACAAGTCTAATTCAGTTTTCAGAATTTCAGGATAGGGTTTTGGAACCACATTTTTGCTCATATCTTCCTCATTACTCAGCATATCATTCTGGGTATTTTTGCATCGGATTTCTATCGTTGAGGAGATAAAAATAGGTGCATTTTGGAGTCCCAAAATGCCATGATTTATTTTTAAAGAATTTTCAAAATTCTTAGACATTTTCGAAAATCTGCAAGAAAGTACATTTTCAGATTTGGGGTGACTTTGGCTTGGGTGTTGGCATCTTCAGCACTAGCAAAAATTATCGCAGCCATCTACAATCAGGTTCCTCACTTCTCATTTGGCATTTGGCATATTTTCTGAGAAATGTGTGTTTTCAGCTGAGTACAAAATATAGCTTCAGCACTTTACTATTTTACATTGTACTTGTCTTTGTTTGCCATTTGGCATTATTGGTATCAAAGGAAGGCTAGGATTTTGCAAGTGAAAGGGCATTGTAATTTTTAGTCTATCTATATTGCAAACCTAGGGTTTGATGATCATATTATTGGCTGAAATATGTATGGCATTGTTGCAAATTGTTGATATATGAATGGCATATGGTTTTGAGCAATTTCCTACATCATTGATAGTGTTTTAGATGGTATTTGGTTGCTATCTATTATTCTGAAATTTTGGGACAGCGAACTCATATACTCAAAAATAATTTCTATCTATATTTTGAGTTACATTTTTGAGGGGTTTTTAGTGGCCTATTGGTAAGGGTCATTACAAAAAACCCTCAAAGTGCCTCTAAATCAACCCATGCCTCTAACATTGCCTCACATGACTGTGTATTACCTACGATTGCCTCTAAAAATTATTAATGCTTCTATTACAGGCTGCGTTCTGTATTATTTGATGATCTTCTAATCTCTAAAAAAAAAAAATTAATGCATTCAATGCTATCAAACCCCAATCTTTACACCTTGAAGCACATTCATGGCTTCTGATATAAAGCCATAGTCATTGTAGAATTCACTGGGTATTTCACCAATTCAAAGTGCTGAAATTGTGAAGAATTCTCAATTCTCCAGCAATGTTGAAACCCTTGGCTCTCAACAACACAAATTCACAATTACAAAATGCTGAATAGAATGAATAGATTTTCTCTTGCCTTGGCTTTTTATAATTCTCCAAGAAAAATAGATATGTATCTTCACAAATACACTTCTCATAACTTAAAAATATATAGCTTTTGTTGCACATGCTTTTGATGTATTTGAAATATAATATTTTATTATATTTCCCTCCATTTGGTGCACAATGAAATTATATAACATATATTTTAATAATCATTTGTCTCCCTTTAAATTAGCACTTTACATTATTCCTCATATGCACTTATAATTTGACTTTTTGATCTTTAAATAACCACTTTTAATAATAAAGTCAAATAACATTTAATGATGTGCACGTTTAATTAATTATTAATAAGGTATAACTTTATTAATAATTAAAATGTCATAACTCCAAAGATACTCCTTATTTCTCGATTCTGTCAGAACCAGGAGGCAACCCACTGCATTCACTGCTAACCAAGGTGTCTTTCTAAAAATAGAAAGGGTCCATCTCTATCAACCCTTGATTTACTATAATTAGTAAATCCCTGAATACCTGATCAAAAAAAGGTACCAAAGGTCATCACTGCAACTAAGGCCGGTCCAAGCACCCTGCCAAATATAGAAATGTTGGATAGATGAATTACTATAAAATAGTAGGTCCCTCAAAATGAGCCAACTAATGAAGGAGTCAATCACAATACATACCACGAGCTTGGGTACCCTGCCAAAAATAGCTCTAACCATAATTTGACTTACTATAAATAGTAAGTCCAAACTGGAAGCTCCATCAATGTCACCACAACTCCATACTGCTAGCAAACTGCCTAGGTGACCTACTAAAGATAGAAACTCTGACTTACCCAAAATAAACACTTACTATAAATAGTAAGTGTGCCAATCTGACTCAAACAAAAAGCAATCCTAAGCATCCTTGACCTCGGGAGTGGGAATTGGCCTCCAACTCTACAACTGGACCCTTTGAACAACTCCATTAGCCTACGAGGATCAAGAAATAGGCTAATCCTCTAAAAGATGACACTCGCGAAAAAGGGGACATTACAGTCCACCCAATCTAAAATTGCTTGTCCCCAAGCAATCTCAGAAACAAAAAACACATAAATCCACTCGGATCCCAAGGGTAGAGTCTTGTAATGTCCTTGTGATCACCAACTAGCTCCTGTAACATCATCACAAGTACAACCGATAGAACCTGCCAAATTGAAACGAACCCGACTGTAGATGTTGCATGTGTAAACACCTCATAGGGAAGCAACTCAAAAGCTTGACAAAGCTTGCTTCCCAGAACTACACAAAGTGAGTTGTCATACACCTTGTCCAACACATGCACAACTAAACTGTGCACTTGAAAAGGGTCATGCACAAAAGGATTAAAGGAAAAACTGTAAGCACTCCTCTCTATACAAACACCTGAAAACTCCCCAGTGAGCGTTGTCTAAAGTCTCGATGCACTGGAAAGATCCCAAACTCTAAACAGAAGTCTGCCAAGAACATACTCAGACTGCTACTGCTCAACTTTGTACTCAACTTTGTACTCAACTTCACCGTGCCCAAAGTGGTGAAGCCAATCAACGAGACCCGCCTGAACTACAATGCTAACCCTATCATCACTCGGGTCCCAAGGTACACCGAACTCACATCCATTCGTACTGTGGAGATAAGAACATCTAAAGGTGTTTGTAACACAACCACTATCTCCATCCTCTACTAGGTTCCAATGGGTGTGTTGACTTTGCAAGTAATCAAACTTGCAACCACTAATCCCATCTACAATAGATGGAAAATACTCATCCCTCAAAGGATGGTACAAACTCAAAACCAATCCACACTGGAGCAGCATCAAATCCTCTACGTCACAATAAAAAGAACCCACCTTGGTCAAGCACTAACTGTCATAGTTCTGAATATAACCCCTATCATCTGACCAATCACTAGCACCTACAGTGGATGTAACCACATCCCCACTACAACCATCACCACAACCCATGGATGTAAAATGACAACCAACTACCATTGTAGGAAACTGTATTGTAACAAATTATCTATATTCGATCAAACCAATTTGATAATCTCAAAACTTACAGAATATAAATCCGACAGGGTATAGGTCAGATATGACAGCATTTGGCATCCATGATCTGTAAGCAAAAAGGATACATTGACTTCCAAAATAAATTCTAAGGTAAGCAATACATTGATTACAAATGAGATAAGTTGAATCCCATGAGGCACTATTTATGCTGCTCAGCTATCTACTTGTTGGAACAATATGCTAATAAAATTATAAATGTATTGATAGCTACATCAAGTTGAACAATAAGACAACACAATAAAAAACAGTGTATATTATTTCATTAGAACAAGATATGTTAGAGTTAAGTAACAACATAGATTGAAGGCACAAAATTTATGACGGTAATTAGACAGAAATATTAAAACAGTCTATACAAACAATATTGTGTCATAAATGTCATTTTTTCAATATGCAGTATCATATTAAGAGGTTGGGAAATCAACCAACCTGCTTCCACTGAAAACCCTTTTCACCAGCAAGTTTGTCTGGATTAATTGCTGCATAGATCATTAATAATCGTAACTTATTTTCAGGAGTAATATCCTGCATACCAATGGATAATACAAGTACTGATATTTTAAAAATGGATATCTAATTCATAGAAAAATAAAGCAATTTCACAAATATGACATTGGAACTTTAACAATGTCAAGAAAGCATACCTCCTTTGTCTTAAGTATATTGATTAGCTCCTTTGTTCCTGCATCCCCAAAGACCATATCTTGCTCCAAATGACCAATTTCACTTAATTCTTGCTCCTTTATCTTTTCATTTAGTTTTGCAGCTATCTAAATCAGATATAAAACCATCAGTAACACAAAGGAAATGACTTGCCACAGTCTGTACTCAAAAGAATATAAATCTAAGACATTAAAAATTTACTTGAGTGGATCCAATTCCAACCATCACTCTAAGATATTAAGCATTTACTTGAGTGGATCCAATTCCAACCATCACTTTGTCAAGACAGAAAAACTATTTTAAAGATAAGGCTTTTCTTAGTATTGTGGTATTAAAAGCCAACAAATAATGGAAGAAGTGACAAAATGAAGAAACATATCAATACTCAAATGCAGCTTTATTAGAGGGTAACCGAGACAATCAACAACTTAGAATTAAAATTTCATTTCTGTGACAAAAATACAGCTTATAATATTTACATTTTGAACTAGATTTGGCAAGCCCTTATGGACATTCCATAACAACAAAATCGTGTCCCAAATAGAACAATTGATGATAAAAATAGTAACAATATAGTTGAAGGCTTGTCTAAGCATATTGAAAAGCATGTTGGATGGCCAAATAAACAAGTTGGTCAACACATAACCCTGACTTAGAACTAATTAAGAGTCAACACTTGCAAAGAAAACTGCAAGGCAACAAAAGAGGAAAGAAGAATGAATGAAATTATATAAATGTATGTTAGGATTTAATCTTTACTTATGTAAAGTTTATTTATTTTACTTAGTTACTTGTAGGAATATTCCAAAGGAATCCCTACAAGTCTTTTGTCTTATTCATGTATTCTCTCACATGGGTGAGAACCACTCATTTTTATTATTCCTATTTTGTGGAATATTAAAGCCTAGTAGATTCTTCCTCATGAAGATCTCGACATCCTGTACACACATAGGATGAAAAGTGGCATGCATAGACTTGGGAGTTACTTATGTGATTCTTTTATCACCTCTATTTATTTGAGTTGCTTCTCTCATTCTTCATAATTCTTTTATCACCTCTATTTATTTGAGTTGCTTCTCTCATTCTTCATATGAAGCATTTGAATGCTCTCTCTCTCTCTCTCTCTCTCTCTCTCTCTCTCTCGGGCTTTATGCCATCTTCATGATATTACACTTTGTTTTTTTGTTTTTTCCCCCTTACAATCATTGATAATTCCCTACTATCATAATCATGACCAATTGCAGAGAGTTGATTTCTCAAATCAGTTATTCTCATAAAGTATGAGGTGATAGCCTCTCCTTGGTTCATCTTCATTTGACTAAGTTGATTTTTGAGAGTAAGGACTCTACTAGAGTTGTTTATCTCGAACATTTCTTCAAGTGCTTTGAGCATGGCATATGCTGAATCTAATCTGATAATTATGGGCACTAGATGATCCTTCACTCCATCTACTAGTAACTTCATTGCTTTCGTACTGTTTTTTTCCCATTGAATCTTTTCATCTTTCTCATTTTGTTCAGCTTCTTTCTCTTTTACCACTGTGATTAATTCATTTTCTTTCAATGTTAGTAACATCTGAAATTTCCAAGCCACGAAATTGGAGGCACCTTCAAGTCTGTCCTCAAGCCTAACTCCGATCACCATTTTGATGAATATAGTAATTTTATCACACAAAGATATATTTAGGTAGATTTAATATAAAAGTCTGATCTTGATCTTTTATTTCACACCTGCTCTGATACCATGTTAAGTATCCTAGATCGGAGATGATATATTAAATTTTCTTATATAACAATGTATATCTAAATATATATTATATTATACTGTATATGTCTCTGCACTTAGAAGATCACTGTTATTTATTTTTGTATCTTCAAGTGCAGATCCATACTGGATATAAATACTTGTAAGAGATCATGTATCATGTAGAGACATGTCTCTACGTATTTAGAGACATGCCTCTACATGAGACATGCTCTCCTCATTAATCCTGCGACATACCGTTTCATATCTGCCGCTGAATGCAGTGTTTAATTCTGAGTTTATATACATGTTACGATACATAATAGGTATCGCAACATATATGATATTGTGTGTTACGTATTGTAACACACAATACCATAAGTGTTATGATACATATTGTGTGTTACGTATTGTAACACACAATACCATAAGTGTTACGATACATAATATGTATCATAACACTTATGGTATTGTGTGTTACAATACGTAACACACAATATCATATATGTTGCGATACCTATTATGTATCATAACATGTATATAAACTCAGAATTAAACACTGCATTTACTCACTGCCGCGTGATGTAAGTATCGTGAAGCCTGTTAATGATATGTATTGGTCAATGAATAACTTAATTTATAAATTATTATTATTATTATTATATATAATTAAATATTTATATATCAATCTGACCGAAGCTATAACATTAACAAATATGTTTGCTTTATAAATTAAAAAATAAAAGTCAACCTATCAATGATTGTTGAAGTGTCACAATCTTTTATGAAAAGATGCATGGAAGATATGAAAGGTAGATTCAATACATTTGTTAAGGAGTGTGGAGTGTGTGGTCGTGCAGTAAAAGACAAATAAGTCATATACACCAGCAGATGAAGAGCAAATATATTAAGAGAATTGTCTGCAGATTTTATGAGGAGATTGTGAGAAGTTTTAAGGAAGGTTTGTAAGAAATTTAATGCGGAGATTGTAATCTGTTCCATGGCAGATTTGTAATCAATTTAATGAGGAGATTGTAATCCGTTTCATGGCAGATTTGTAATCAACACTTTAGCAGATTGAAGAAGAATATTATAGCTGAATTTTAAAGAGTAATTGATAATGAGGTTGCTGCTTCAGATATTGTAGGGTAGTGCCTACATTTAGAGGTGGGAGTTGGTGCTTCCAGTGGGTTGGTGCTCACAAAACAATTTAGGGGTTGGTGCCTCTAGTAGGTTGGTGCCTACAATCAAGTTGTAAAAGAAGAATTATATAAAAAACATTGATTTCCCGTGGTTTTCTCCCATTTGGGTTTCCACGTAAAACATTGTGTTATTGTGTTCTCATGTGCATTGTTTACTCCCTACAAGGTATATTGTTTTACACAGAGTAAACAGGTAGATTCAAATAGGAACATAAATAACATAATAATTCATAATAAACACAATGCACATAGCACTGGCAGAATTATATATTTTTATTCCATGTAATGTCCCCATTTTTTAGACTTTGGGATTAGCTTGTTTTGGCGACCCTTGCAGGCTAATCAAGAGATCAGAGGGGGTCAGATGGCAAAGCCAATGTTGGGATTCCATTCTGCAGGTTCAGTTTACCAGCTTTGCTCTTCGTTCGAGTCAATTTGGTCAACTTACTATTTTTAGTAAGTGGTATTTTGGGTATGGCCAGGATTAGCAAGGTGTCTGCACAGAGTGTCGGATGTGCCAAGATCGAGTTTCAAGGAATCTCCAGTTTGAGAGACTTACTATTTTTAGTAAGTCTATTTTTAGCAGTTGGCTATTTTTTGGCAGTGGGTTATTTATGGCAGGTCAGTTAGCATTTGAGGCTCTGGTGTTAGAAATGAGTTTGTCATGGTTACTGTGATTCAGTGGCTTTGGTTTTAAAGGTTATCGTTATTAAATTAAATTATTTTAATTTAATAACTTTATTGCTTTATAACTTTAATGTTATAAAGTGAAGTTATCATTTAAAAGCCGTTTTAATAAAAAAAGTGAAATTGTGCTTTTTCCAAAAAAGCTATATATTCATTTCGAAAAAGCACTTTCATTTACCCATTGTTGAATTATGATTTTATTGAAGTTTGGAGAGAGACAACCCAGCTAGGGTTTTGAGGACTGATTCCTCTTTTGGTAATTTGAGCCATTACAGATTGATGGTGAATTTTGCAGCTGTATTTGAGATCATAGTCCAGTGCTGAAGTATACTGGATTTGTGAGAAGTTTTTATTCTACAAACAAACAATTGCTTTCCAAGAATTCTTTTATTCTTTTTGCTGAGGTGAAGACTTTGATTAAGAAATCTGCTGTGATTTCTTTGCTGGCGTCTTATGTGCAAAGTGGTGACTGAATTTACAAAAGTTAAAACAATCAATATTGTTTTCCCTGGGCTGCGATTCTTATTGGAAGGGTGTTGCGGGTGTTGCAAGGCAACCGCATTCATCAAATGAATGCCGTTTGAGTGTCTCAGAAGGTGTGCATAAGGCTGGGGAAGTTTCGAGTCCCATTCTACAGCTCACGTGACAGTATACAAGGGGTTATTTCAACACAGTTCCGTCCTGCAGCAAACTCCTACCTGGCACGTGATTTCCTTGGCTGCTACGTGTGTTTTCAAGTTGTGGCGGATCAACATTTTGGGTTGTGTGTTCTTTTTTGAGGGACATGTTGCCAGCTGCAAGCACATGTCCAAGTGCTTGTCTTTTGAGAAATTAAGTGTTTTTTTATATATGATATATTTTACGGAATAAAATAAATCAGAGATCATTTAGAATTATTAAATTATTCAATATTGGATATTTGAAAGTTGGTGGCAATTTAATTTAATTTGCAATTAAGATTTTTTCTTGAACAAGAGTTTGCAAATATTTCAAATTAAAGTAATAAATTCAGAAGGAGCCCGTTAGGCTCTTTACAGTGGTATCAGAGCATTTTTCCTGCTATCCTGTGGGGTTTGGAATCATTTATATTCAAAAGTATTTTAAAAGTGACCAGCACTTCCATTCTCCCTAGCTATGGATAACCAGCACTTCCATTTTCCCTAACTATGGATAAATACAGGAGGCCCAGTTCCGAAAGCCTTCGTAGCAGTAAGGGAAATAGAGAAGAATTAAATGCTTTAGTAGAAAGCATGGAGAGACTTAGACTGCATCAACAGAGATTGGCAAAGAGTTTGTCGGATCCAATTACAGTAGACAGGGCAACGAGATATATGGTCTCTGTCTTTAGAAGGCCGACATCAAGTTTGCAGGAGAGAAGGCTAGAGTTTTCTCCGATAGTAGTCCATGATGCTGATGTTCCTACATCTAGTTCAGCACCTTCTATTCCCATCCGTAGTGCTGGTGATGGATTTATTGCACATGAGCCAGTGGATGTGTCAGTGTCTTTGGTTGACAACAATGCTGAGCATCACCAAGTTGAGGCTCCCAGAGCAGTCACTACGGATTGTACAGAGGCAGCTAATGTTGCAGTTATCATTGAGTGTTCAAACTCTTTCATGGAGGGAGTTATTATTGGAGATGTTTATGTCAGCTGTAGTGGTGCCACTCCAATTCAAGAGGCAGTTGCTTCCTCAATTGGGACCGAGGCATGTACGGAGTCTCCCAGTGGTGAGGTTGGTGATATGGTCATTACAGCGGGGTCATTTGATGACAGTTCGTGCTCCAGCATTATCGGTGCACATCCTGACATTGAGTCATGTGTGCAGAGTCACGTGTTAGCAGTTGAGATTTCAGCAGGAGATGTGGGAGTTGACAGTATAGACACATCTGATGACACTTTTGAGGATGTTGTAAATTGCATTGGAGATGACACCCCCATGTGAATTGTTGGGTGATGACTGGGAGGAGCATACGAGCTCTGACAGCTCAGAGGTTTATGATAGCAGTCGAAGTGTGGGATCAATACAGGAGACAGTGGTTTTTTCCTGTGTTGAGGATGTGAGCATGGAGCTTCCTAGTGATGACACTCAGGATGTGAGTGTTGTAGTTGATTTGGGCGACATAGTTTCATGCCACAGTATAGTTGATTCACATGATGACGTTAAGACGTGTATGCAGCCAGAGTTAGAAGAGGAGATGTGGATAGATGATGTGGATGCTAGCATCACAAATATCTCCAATGTTGAGAGTGAGGATGATGAGAGTTGTAGCGTTTCTGGCTTTCTATATCTGACTTTGGGTGTAGATTCAGCGTTGTAATATGGTGATGGTGGATTCCAGGATTCGGTGTTACAGGGACTCATAGATGAGGAGAGGGAAGCTTATGAGTGGCAGGAGTTTGTTACAGCTAGGGCTTCCACTTCTAGAGAGGGGGGGACTTATGTGGATGTATCCCAGGATTTAGACTGTCAGATGGTTGTAGAGGACGAGGGAGCTGGAGATTGTGTTGAGTCGAATTCAGCAGTAGCTTTCCTGGGGTTAGATGAGGACATGTCTGATGCCTGTACTCAATTTGTGGATGTGTACTCAGATGGAAGTACACAGAGAGACGGTGATCTTGAGGGGAGTTTGTTCGATACAGCTTCCTCTCATAGTGTAGACAGTGCATTTGAGTTTGTTCATAGGAGGCCCGTTGTGCAGAGTCATCATGTGACTAGATAGTTGTGAGTTGATGAGAGAGATATTACTTCTACTCTTGAGCATTTTGATGCTGCTCGTCAATTGTTGGCGGTTTATGGTTGGGGTGCTCCTATGACAAATGAGCCCAACGGTGGTCACCTTTCATTGACAAAGATTCATTCTTTGCGTGAGGCTGTCAAGATTTTGAGACAAAACTACTTACAAATGGTAGCCGACCGAGATCACCCAATTGAGTGGGGGAGTAAAGCTTATGAGGCACTGTTGGACAGAGAGGAGGAGGTGAGTGAGCTTACCCAGGAGCTCACAGCGACTACTAAGGTTTTAGAGAACCACTGGGCTCTTGAGGAGTCGCAGATTCAGTTAGAGGAGGTGACCGTGGAGTTGGAGCATTTACGATCCACACCAGCCCCAGATCCAGTTCGATTGCACATTGAGGTGGTTGGTGGTGAGTTTGCCCCTATGGTTGGTGATGAGGAACATGATGATGTAGCAGACACATATGTTCAAGATATGGGAGCACTTGGTACGGATGAGGTAGGAGTACTAGTGGAGTCAAGCTCTCTAGTTGATTTGCTTCCTTTTGCTAGAAGTGAATCTATTTCATCATCTCACATGGCTAATAGCATGGGACAGTTGGTTGTGCCACATTTTCAGAGAGATCAGTTGTGGATTGCAGGGGAGCAAGTTGACGCTTCCACGTATAATTTCTACTGCACCAAGTCATTTATGGAGTATTTACTTGAGAGTGCAGATGTGCGACAGGATTTTTATAGTGTCTGAGGGTACTCTCATCCGAGGCTCTTATGCTATTCGGAGGTTGGTAGGGAAGATTATGGAGACTATCTACTATGCTTCCCCACAGGGATTTCGAGGTTAGGATTGTTGAGAGGGTTGCTCAAGTTCCTACCCAGCCTACAGTTATGCGGAGTGAAAGATTAGAGCCATCTCATGATTCCCAGTTTGGTAATGATGAGCTATTGACAGAGATTGGGGTTTCCTATCGGCAATATACGGTGGGGTATGTTCATCATTTGTCTTTTGACCCACAGGTAGAAGATTTGTTCTCACGCAGGGGTAGATCGGCTCTAGTTTCTTATCATCCATTATGGGATAGATTGGCACCATCTTTTACAGATGGAATTGGCAGTTGCAAGTTAGACTACTTGCAGTATCCACACACTCAAGTTTGTTTGTCAGAGGGCAGAGTTGATAACAGTGATTCCGGGACATTTGGTCATTGTCGTTTTCTCAGGGCAGTTGGGTGTGAGTGTCGGATAGACAGTGACTCAGGTTTTGACAGAGTTGTTATTTCAGTTAGGTTGAGTTCCGCTGGGTGGTTTTCTACATCGGCATCTACAATTGGTCTTCAGGTGTTGTTTTCAGTGATGTCCGTTATTTGGGTGTTTAGGGCAGTTTCTCAGATGCCGGTGTCTGTTCTGTTGATATTTTCTTCACAGGAGCATGGTGAGGATCGGGACATTACTTATGACCATCCTTGGGATCCAGGTGGTTGGCGATGTTGCTTGTTTTTTCCTGATTGCTTGAGGACAAGCAATCTTGGGAAGGGAGGACTGTAATGTCCCCATTTCAAACTTTGGGATTAGCTTGTTTTGGCGACCCTCGCAAGCTAATCAGGAGATCGGAGGGGGTCAAATGGCGGAGCCAGTGTTGGGATTTCATTTTGGAGGTTCAATTTACCAGATCTGCTCTTCGTTCAGGTCAATTTGGTCAACTTACTATTTTTAGTAAGTGGTATTTTGGGTATGGCTAGGATTAGAAGGGTGTCTGCACGGAGTGTCAAATGTGTCAGGATCGAGTTTCAGGGAATCTCCAGTTTGAAAGACTTACTATTTTTAGTAAGTCTATTTTTAGCAGTTGGCTATTTTTTGGCAGTGGGTTATTTTTGGCAAGTCAGTTGGCGTTTGAGGCTCTAGTGTCAGAAATGAGTTTGTCACAGTCAATGTGATTCAGTGGCTTTGGTTTTAAAGGTTATCGTTATTAAATTAAATTATTTTAATTTAATAACTTTATTGCTTTATAACTTTAATGTTATAAAGTGATGTTATCATTTAACAGCCTTTTTAATGAAAAAAGTAAAATTGTGCTTTCTCCGAAAAAGCTATATATTCATTTCGAAAAAGCACTTTCATTTACCCATTGTTGAATTATGATTTTATTGAAGTTTGGAGAGAGACAACCCGGCTAGGGTTTTGAGGACTGATTCCTCTTTTGGCAATTTGAGCCATTACAGATATTACAAATTGATGGTGAATTTTACAGCTATCTTTGAGATCATAGTCCAGTGCTGAAGTATACTGGATTTGTGAGAAGTTTTTATTCTATAGACAGACAATTGCTTTCCAAGAATTATTTTATTCTTTTTGCTGAGGTGAAGACTTTGATTAAGAAATCTGCTGTGATTTCTTTGCTGGCTCTTATGTGCAAAGTGGTGACTGAATTTACAAAAGTTAAAACAATCAATATTGTTTTCCCTGGGCTGCGATTCTTATTGGAAGGGTATTGCGGGTGTTGCAAGCCAACCGCATTCATCAAATGAATGCCGTTTGAGTGTCTCAGAAGGTGTGCGTGAGGCTGGGGAAGTTTCGAGTCCCATTCTACAACTCATTTGACAGTATACAAGGGGTCGTTTCAACATAGTTTCGTCCTGTAGAAAACTATTGCCTGGCACGTGATTTCCTTGGCTGCTGCGTGTGTTTTCAGGTTGTGGCGGATCAACATTTTGGGTTGTGTTCTTTTTTGAGGGACGTGTTGCCAGCTACAAGCACACGTGAATGTCCAGGTGCTTGTCTTTTGAGAAATTAAGTGTTTTTTTATATATGATATATTTTATGGAATAAAATAAATCAAAGATCATTCAGAATTATTAAATTATTCAGTATTGGATATTTGAAAGTTGGCGGCAATTTAATTTAATTTGCAATTAAGATTTTTTCTTGAACAAGAGTTTGCAAATATTTCAAATTAAAGTAATAAATTCAGAAGGAGCCCATTAGGCTCTTTACATCTCACCAAAAGTAACATATTCTTAGTGCCATTTTACATATATAAAGCACTCGACAGTTGGCTGAGCATACCAACCATCAATTCCCACAACTTCCTACAACTGCCTGAGAACCAATTGTAATTACATTGCCATGACTAACCAACACAAAGTATTATTCTTAATAACTAAACTATGGCTAACATCAGCCCCCCAAAAAGAGTTGTCTTCTAGAAGACAAAACAAAATGGCTAATGTAACACGAATGAAATCTACTGAGAAGAAAGATGTGAGGACATCCCTGGAGTGGTGGAGGACTTCAGCCACGGGAGCTTCCATCAAAGGAGCCTAAGGTCTCAATCAACTATCATTTGTTTTTCCCTCGCTACCTTCGTAACCCATAGTGCATCCATCAAATCTCTCTTTGTGCACTCTAGTTCCACTGTGGTGTGTGACAACTACTCCTTCCCAACTCGAGCTACCTTCTCCTAAGCTATCTTTGTTCTCCAAACCAATGATAGCCTACTGTTGCTCTACCACTCTCACCTGCAAGGCTACCTCTCATCCTAGTGCCAGAGTATTCTACTCTTGTGTCTTTCATGCAGCCTAGGTCGCCCTTTGGAGCTGAAGGAATATATCACAAAATGCCCGCTCCATGTTGTAGAGGATACTCAGCATACTTACCTGCCCCTCTGGAATATGTGGTCTTCCCCATAGATCCTAGCGTCGAACTCGGCTCGGACTCGGCAAGGCCGACTCAACTTGTGACTTGGCAATGACTCGCCAAAGTGAAAAAACACTTGAAATTTAGAGATTTTTAAGGATTTAAAACTTGTTTCATGCACCCATTATTGAATAAAGCTTAAAGACACAATAACATCATCAAATAGAAGCTTATTTGATCAAATACATAAATATACATCAATCACATAAGCACAAATGCAAATTAATACAATGACTATAATTAATACACTAATAGATAACCAATATTATCAAACACAACAATAGGCATTTTATACCAACTACATCATCCCCCCAAAAGAAAAAGTCATCTTCCAAATGAAAAGTATACATCAAGTAATATCCAAGAAGCCTAGTGACAAGAGTGTAGCTAATGACTTGTACTACGCAAACTCAAAGTTGTAGTGTACTTCAAAAATAAAATGGGGGTTTGGGGTCAACACCCCCAGCGAGGTCAAGGAGCAGAGCCCCTTGTGGGGGATCTGGGAGCAATGCCCCTAACGGGGTCAAGGGACAAAATGATGAAATTCTATATGGTGTTAAAGAATCCCATAAGAAAAAAGAGAAAGATAATTTTGAGCTCTACCTAGATGGGTGTATGATGCAAATATCTTTTAATTGGGGAATTTAATTCTTCATCTATACAAGTATATTGTGATTTATTTTGACTACTATGGACTGATAAACTTAAATCAAGGTTGCACTGAGACGGGGGTACTTGAGACACCAGAGACTAGTACCGGTGCCGATACAACTATTGTTCAAAATAGGAGATAGGGGTACTTGAAGATGCCAATTTTTTTTACCATAATTTAGTAATTTATAGAATATCCGAGAATAGATGTATATTTGCAAAACTAAATATGAATATAGATGAAGATTTTAAGGAAATTGAAGGCCATAGCCCAAATCAACAAGTTGAATCTTTCCACACTGCAAATCCTTTTGCTATTCTATATGATTATAATATTAGAATGTGAATATTGATTTTATATGAGAATGTGAATATAGATTATATAATGAGAATATGAATATAGACATACTCACAAGAATGACAAAAGAAGATGTATATCATAGGAAAATTCCCAACTCTCACGGATCTAATAGGATTCACCCCCACTATGCATACCGCAAAGTCTACATAAACGGATTAAAAGAACAATAACAAGAAAAGAGAAAATATGAATATCTTTTGAGTTTTGCATCAAACTACAAATAGCTAAATGGAAAATACTTGAGGTCTTGTAAGCTCGTGTTGATTCTTGCGATGTGTTGGCTCTTGTTTTCCCTTTAGTGGTGTGTTTATTTTCCAACTTCCCAAAGTATTTAACTTTTAGCTTTTAGGGATTCTTGTTTTATTTGTGTGGGAGTCGACACATTTTGTGAGGCAGATAGTGGGAGTCTTCGAGAGACCACAATTGAAAGTATCCTGCAATTGGAGACGTCTCTAGTACTGGAGACATGTCAGTCCCCGAGACATGTCCCCAAGGGTCGGAGACGGGTCTCCGTGCAACTATGACTTAAATCCATCCATCTAGTATCAGCTCAGCCAAAAATGGCCCAACCAAAGTTTGCAACTTCTTTTCATTTACATAAAGCTATTTGATTTTCTACTTGATGACATTGTGACATCCAACAAGCATGATTCCCAAACTATCACAGACACAGACAATAATGGTGCAAACATCCAGGATGATGATTGTAAGCTGAAGATTTATAATATTGGATTATGTTTGTTAAAGAAAACTGCATATGCAAGTAGCAGATTAGGCAAGTTTTAACAAATTACCATCAAAAAACTTAAAACAACTGTTGCTGAAATCAAGAATTGGATTTCTTACAGAACAACAAAACTGTATGTAATTGTCACAATCAATTGAAGAAAAACAGTAATAATAAACCACAATTGGAGAAATACTAAAATCAAAGGTATTGACATGATAAAGGAAACTGGTCTAACAATTGTACCAATCAGGGCAGAGATCTACCCTGTTCTCACTACATTCATGGTGTGTTGTAGTGTGTCTTGAGCTGTTTTACAGCAAAATTTACATTGTCACTTCAAACTAGATATTGTACTTGAGTAAACTTCATGGATTGTGAATCCTAAATAAAAAATTTCACTACTTCAACCTTGATGACAACAATTCACTTGGGATTTTTATTCAATAAGCTTTTTTGTTCAATTAATCAGAGTGTGTCATTAGACAATGTTGAATTGGACATTGTTCATAAAAAGACTATCATAGGAACTACCAGTCTTTAAAGTTTTCCAGAATCAAATTGTATTAGCTACTTTAGTCTATGTGTAGTATGAATCTTAACTGACTGTATAGTAACCTTATGAATGATGAAATCAAATTCAAGTAATTATGATCTCAATATAATTGGAAAATATGGTATGCAACTTCACATCAAAAATACCAAATATATATAGAATTTTTCAGAATCACACAAATATTTTTAAAGCATGTCAATATTGATTACCTGAATCCTAAAATTGGGACTCCTGCCATACCATCCACACACTTGCATTACCCCATTGCAATCTCTGATGTGTGTATTTCTTACTGATTTCTAACACAATTTATAATGTGATTTTTTAAAACAAAAAAATCAAGGAAAAGATCGGAAAATAAACATAAGATGTAGAAGATAACTAACATCAACATGAAGGCTAAGTTTATCAAGTTGGTCATTGTATTGTGGCAAAGCTTGAACCATCTTCTGCATGTCCCTAGTTGAAAGCTCGGCACCATCTCTTCATCAACAAAAGCATGATTCCCCAGTGAAATATGTTAGTAAAGTGTTTTGAAATCTATATATATACTTAAGCAAAAACAATATGCTTTTCAATCAAAACATTGGAGTAGATTTTCAACCCATGTTTAATCCAATCAAAACATCCAACATAATGATTTGGAGACTATTCTATGAAAAGGAATGGAAAACTGCAAATTAAATGCATGTGGGACAACTATAGAATATAATATTTATACACTCTAAATATTGTCTATGCATAAAACTCTATACAGTATCAAGGCAATGCTTCTGAAGCACAATATTTCCTACATAAAAAATGAAAAAATGTGAATTAAACATTACTATTAATTAAAAAAAGAGAAAAACAGTCAAAAGAGTCAAGAACTGTGACATACACAAAAAATAAATTGATGATTAGAATTTTGTGAAGACTGATTCAGTCAAGCTCTTCTTCCAATCTAATCAATTTACTGCATTTACTAAAAGGATACTTTTGTAGAAATAGGGTAAATATAAACACCCCTAATTTTTATTACAAGAAAAAGTAACAGAGTGCATATATAGGTCAAAGATGTATACATGTACTTGAAATGCTAGTTATGAAAAAATGTATAACAGTATAAGAAGTAAAATAGAGAAATTGCAAATGCCAAACATTGATCAATGAACATTGAACATCAAATTACTAGTTAGAAATTAGAATATTGAATAAAATTTCAATTTGACAAATGCAATTGTCAAATCAGCGAATGGAAGATTTCTATTATATCAAAAATATCATAAAGATGATTATAATGAGTAGCATGATATCAAAACAAGTACAAAATGTTGCAATGTAATGAAGGGAGGCCTCTAATCATCCCTCAAGGCAAAGTCCTCATCACTAGAGCTATTGGACTCTTTGTGGTCAAGATTTGTCAAACGAACACCAACCAACCCTGCATCTTAAGGCACTGCATCCTTATCCTGATCAATCCATGATGACTCCTCTAGCTCTACATCCCATTGAGCTATTGAGCTCTCCTTGTACACACGTGTCTTATAGTCAATGATACGCAAGGCACTATATATAGCCACTAGCTTCTCTACTCTCCTAAAGGTAAGTTTGTTCCTCTTAAGAGAGTGGATGAAGCTATAAGTAGACCAGTTCCTCTCTGCAAGTGAAGAACTAGAAACCTGAAATAGCAGATAAATGGCTAATGTGGTAGTCTTTGATTTCTGCACTCCATGATAGTTCCACCACAAATTGGATCCTCTTGTGCCATAGTTCTTATATTCATCTTTGCCACATCCAAATAACGCCTAAGAGTGGCAAATTTCGTATATGGTTTCCATTATCCTTAACTTAATCGAGAATGGAGAAGGTGTTGCACTTTCTCATGAAGTTCACTGACATCCTGACCACATTTTCCTCCTTATTGCATATTCATCTATCAAATTTGCCTAATAGTCTTCTAGGTCCACCCTATGCTTGTATTTATTTCCTTTGTAGGTGAGGATCCTTTGAAATGGATTGAATTGACTCCTTGCCTTGTAACTTCAAAGCTGATAGAATTGCAACTCAGTTTTAACCATCTCTACTACAAGCATTGTGGGAGACGTCTCCAACATTTTACCAAATGTAATAGGGAAGGTCATACCTTGCATGTTTCTCCTTTTGAATATGATCAAATTTTGATAATTGTCACACAACCTCAAGTAACACCAACTATATCTTGGAAGCTTGTAGAGCTCGGATGTGAATCCTTGAATCCTTATGTAGGTGAAGGTTGGGAAATGAATTCAATAAACCATGATCCATACCTTTCAATCAATGTCATTGCCCCTTTGGACAAACTCTTATGTGATCCTATTTGCACCAAGTGTGTGATATGCATGGAAAATGTGTCATTAAGTCTTCTATAGTTCCCCTTCTCATGGAGTTGAAGCTCAGGATGACATTAATATACCTTAAGTTATCCATTCATGTTCCCTATCTTGCCCTTGCATATTAGACCTGGGCACTTGATGTTCCTAGCCAATAAGTAAACCATGTAGGAGCTCATATAGAAAGTCTTTGTAGTCTCCAAGTTTCTTAATTGGATGTCCAAGTTGTCACTTATTATCTTAACTCAATTGATCATTAATGTTCCTATTGAAACTTCTTCTATGAATTAAAACATCCAATTTTCAAACATTGCACCTTGAGGTGTCCCACTGATCTCTTTAGCATGAAGATAACATCACTATATTCATCTTTGAAATTTGTACTTATGAGTTTCTTGGGCAACTTGGAGTGATCACTCCTAGGTTCACTAATCCAACCCTTGTTTATGATGTCCATACAGGCATCTGGTCTATTCTCAAACATGGATTGTGCCTCCTCTTTTCTCCTCACTTGCATCCTTGGATGATAGGGAATTCCAAAGGTTTCCCTCAATTCCTCCTCATTCAGAAATGCAAAAACTGCTCCGTTGGAAGTGTTGACCGTCCTTGACTATGGATCATAGTGTCTTGCACACTCTACCATGAGCTCATTGCACTGGGTGTCTGGGGGAAATCCTATTGCATGATAAATTCCACTCTTTATAATGGCCTGTAATGTCCCCATTTTAGCAAGTTCTTGTAGTTGGGCATGGTCAGTTCATCATTGCGACCCTCGTGAGCTGACAGTTAGATTTGAGGGTCTCTATGATAGACTTTCTATTTTTAGTAAGTCAATTTTGCGCAGTTGCTATTTTTAGCAGTGCAATGGAGGCATAGGTTGTTGGGCATCATGAGCATATAATAGAGTCTATTTGATGGAGCTTCATATTATAAGTTGCTTATTAAGTTTATCTTAATAAATGACTTTATCATTTGTGTTATAATTTGTAAGTGTGTGCGAGAAGCCTCTTAAGTGAAAAGTGTATTAGAGAAGCCACACTCCTTTTATTATTTAAAAGAGACTCTATGGAGAAATCGAAGGCATTATTGGCTTTTTGTTTTACTTGTTTGGAGAGATTGCTAAAGAGTTCTTTCATCTAGGGTTTGTGAGGACTGATTCCTCCCCCTTTTTTGCACTTTGAATCACTGGAATAAGTGGAAGAAGTAATGTCCCCATTGAAAAACCAAAAAATGTTGAGAGGGGGAGGGGGTGAATCAGTATTTTAAAAAGCTTTTGCAGATAAACAAATCTGAGAATGCACATTCAAGGAAAGAGAGAAGACACATAAGTTTTTCTCACGTGGAAAACCCAAGATGGGTAAAAAACCACGGCTTCACTAACCAAATGGGCTACAACCCTTTACACAAGAGCTACAACTCTTCATACATGTTTATTGAACAGGCTACAACCTGTTTCGAAAGGCTACCACCTTCTTAAAGAAGAAGATATAAGATATGCTGAACAAGAAATAGTTATTTGTCTTTACACAAGCGTAAAGACACTCAAATGTTTGGCAAGCTTCCTTAATACAGGCTCAAATCAAAACCGGCATTGAGAACTTCAGTCCTTCATGAGCCACCAAGAATCTGGAGTGAATCTAATTTCTTCTCCACGTTTTCATGCTCCAGCTGAAAGAGATCACTCCTCTTCGTTCTGATCACTGTTTCTTCAACTAATCATGTATCAAATTGGAACGGATTGTCATCACAGTCTTAGTCAAAATTTAATATCACTCCAGCTCATTCTTCAATAGGCCTCATCAAAATATTTAAGACTGCTGCATTTCCATATCAACACTGCATATATTTTTTATTAACCTCCCACTATTTTTTTCTTTTTGTCCCTATCCCACAACACGGTATCTTTCTAAGATACAGCACATCCCCTAAAATTACAACACTTGGCTCAAATGTGCTTATACTTCGTAATAAACATAAGGAAAAAGAAACGTTTTGTTTTTTTTACTTCCCCTGCGAAACCCCACGTTCCAAAGAGAATAGCGTTCGCCCTGCATTTTTCACACTGCTTTCTTCGTTATATTGTTTTTGTCACCGCATCTCCAGAACGTGTATTCCTCATCATCAAAATTGTTTTTTTTATTAAAAGGTTAACACTGTTGCGTATTTGATTATTCTGCAGTCATTCCTCTTGAGACCTACAGCACTTCACTGCTCATTGTTTTTTTTACATCTTACTTCCCCAGAAGTATATTCCACAACGCACTGAAAAAAACATCATTTTTAAACCGCCTTTACAATCCCTGCCATTTGAAAACAATGATGATCATGCGACACAAAACGTGACAGATGTCTTATGTTCTCAGCCTGTATGTAAATGCCAGGAGTGACTGAAATAATCTTAGAGAAGAAATCTCAGAAATCACTTACTCTTTGCAAGCCGAACATGAGTGGAGGTCCATCTGTTACTCTCTGCAAGCCGAGTTTTAAAAAGATGAATGGGCTTGCAATAGCCAGCACACACATGCGATGATGCTCTCCACCAAAACGGCTCACATCTGAAAGAGAAGAACACACCAAAGACAAAACATGGTATCCAGAATAAAAACAATACAAACACTTTCACTAGCGCGTTATTAGATTCCTGTAAACATACTGTGAAGACATTTTGCTGCAACGGTTACACATGGTGTGCTTAAGAGGCGTGACAGGTGGGAGTGAATGACAACAGTTTGAGCCAGCAGCTACAACACATGTCAGCCGACAAATTGGGACTTAGCCTCGAAGTGCATCATATGACAAAAACACAACACCCATTTTACCAGGTTCCTGTAGCTGGGCATGGTCAATTTATCATTGCGACCCTCGTGAGTTGACAGTTGGATTTGAGGGTCTCTGTGATAGACTTGCTATTTTTAGTAAGTCAATTTTGGGCAGTTGCTATTTTTAGCAGTGCAGTGGAGGCACGGGGTGTTGGGCATCATGAGCATATAATAGAGTCTATTTGATGGAGCTTCATATTATAAGTTATTTATTAAGTTTATCTTAAATTTTTAATAAATGACTTCGTTATTTGTGTTATAATTTGAAAGTGTGTGCGAGAAGCCTCTTAGGTGAAAAGTGTATTGGAGAAGCCACACTCCTTTTATTATTTAAAAGAGACTCTATGGAGAAATCGAACACATTATTGGCTTTGCTTTTTACTTGTTTGGAGAAATTGTCGAAGAGTTCTTTTATCTAGGGTTTGTGACGACTAATTCCTCCCCCTTTTTTGCACTTTGAATCACTGGAATAAGTGGTAAATTGTGCTCTGAGTATCGGAGAAGCAATTTTGATCTCATTGATCGCAAATTTGGTGTTGTTGTAAACCAAACTTGTTCAATATTGTGCATTTTCAGTCCAGTACGTGGCCCAAATGCTGGTGCGTTTTTTTCTTGAGGCTCACGGGGAGAATTTAGGAGGCTGCGATAATTATTTAGTGGCTGCGACCAATGCAAGGGAGGCCACGATAACTCTATTGGTGGCTACTGTTGATGTTTTGTAGCTTCAGTCCAATAAACATTATGAGTCAATACTAGTGAAGATATGTATATATATATTTAGTACATATAAGATGTATATATATACTTAAATATATATATATATATAAATATTAACTTAAATATATATATAAATATTATTATTATGTAAATATTAGAGAAATTAATATAATACTCAAGAGATATTACATATATGTATATATATATAATCATAATTGTCATTATATTAATTACATAATAATGAATAGACATGTCCCATGAAAGGACATTTCTCTTCTTGGCTCATTCTCAATATAAATGCAAGAGATTGTTGCATTTGGAAAACACATACAATAAGATAGTGCTATTACTTTTGCAATGATCCTAAAACCTTAACATGGTATTAGAGCCAAATTGCAAATGTAAGAGAGTATTTTGTTGATGGTGAATGTGTGACTATCTCAAAAAATAGTCTTAGTACGAGGACCATATCTCACAAATACACCGTTGGATTTCGCTAAATTTTGGATATGTTGGCAAAAACAAATTTAGAAGAATCTCACCAGAGCGATTGGCGAGAAAGTGTTAGGTTCAAAAGTTATGACTAACTATGTACGGGTCTATGCAAAATTTGTAAAAGAGCGAGGTTCCTTCTTTAAAAGCCTAACCACTTGAAGGGAGATATAATAAGATTGAAGGTTGTGATAGTGTCTAGAACCTTTGGATATTCAAGATAGGTCATGTGAAGAATCCTAGTAATGTTTGAGAATGACGACATCATTCTGTGAATTTGCATGATATTTTCTATATGGGCTCACCTTACAGAATGAAATACTTAAAATTTATAAAAGATAAGTATTCCATGTTTTATTAATGCACAAAAAAAAAATTTTAAGTTTGTAATCCATGTTATACTATTGGTTAGTAAAACCATGTATGCTTCTATCATTGGTATTTTCGATTGAGATAGTTTAGTGAGCTATTTGTAATCTCTCTCTAACGTACCTTTAGGATGGAAGCATAAGAAAATTGCATTCAAGGGAGAAAGAACTTAATGCTTGCAAATGAATTGATGATTGAGACTACATGCAAAGGGACTCTGACTTTTCAAAAGAAGACAAGAGGTTGATACAAGAACTTGAGCTTTAGAGGGAGCAGATAGAGGATATGGTTAAATCAACTTTTGATAATCTTGGTCGTATTGATTTAGAGGGAGTAGTCCATACTGAGATGGATTCTCCAGTGATCAAGAATCTATAATAGTTAGAGGACTAGGAATCATGAATGTCTTTTGGGCCCTATATAAATCATGAGGAAGTGACGACTTCCAAATGATTATCACTTGTATTTGCAGAAGTTATTGGAAGGTGACGATCTTACAATAACTTAAATCATGAAATACATTATTTATAATGTTGAAACAGATCATGATGGATTAAATCAACAACTAAGTGTTAGATGTCATTAAATTGACGGTCTATGAGTTGTTTGTATAGATATATGATAGGTATTTGGTGAATATCATGTATTGATATTTTGCATGCCAGTACCTTATTGAGCACTTGGTGAATATCATATGTTATTGTTTTGATAGGCCAATACTTAGAGTATTTGGTGAATGTCGTGTTGACATTCTGATAGGCCAATACTCAAGATATCGAATGGATAGAATTGCCAATGGAGGCAATCCACCTAAGAACTTGTGGATAGAATTGTCGATGGAGGCAATCCACCTGAGAACTTGTGGATAGAATCGCCAATGGAGGCAATCCACATGAGAACTTGTGGATAGAATTGCCGATGGAGGCAATCCACATATTGAGACTATGTTTCTATTGATTACATCTTGAGGATGATGCCTTTATTGCTTACATCATATGATCGATGTTGTCAAGTGTCTTAAGTGTTGACATTGGATTGATTTATGCTCCCTAGCTAAGAGGGAGTGTTGATGTTTTGTAGCTTCAGTCCGATAAACATTATGAGTCAATACTAGTGAAGATATGTATATATATATTTAGTATATATGAGATGTATATATATACTTAAATATATATATATATAAATATTAAGTTAAATATATATATATAAATATTATTATTATGTAAATATTAGAGAAATTAATATAATACTCAAGAGATATATGTATATATATAATCATAATTGTCATTATATTAATTACATAATAATGAATAGGCATGTCCCATGAAGGGACATTTCTCTTCTTGGCTCATTCTCAATATAAATGCAAGAGACTTGCATTTGGAAAACACATACAATAAGATAGTGCTATTACATTTGCAATGATCCTAAAACCTTAACAGCTACATGGGTTTGAATTGAGCCACGTTCTATATACTTGGGCTGCAATAATTACTTCAGGGGCTGCATCAACCATTGAAGAGGCTACGTCAACTTTAGGAGTTACGATTTTAGTAACTTGCAGGCCACCATTGATATATTTGCAAAGGTACACTTGTTTTGGAAATTTTAATAAACAACAGCAATATATTTGTATGTTCACAGATTCGGATTGTTTCAATTTAGATTATGAAACTGGAATCGTGTTTTTAAATTTAGAATTCAGTTGCATTTCTTATATCTCAAAAAACCAAAAAAAGTTGCAAAACTTTTCAAAATAACAAAAAAATATAAATTCTTCAGCAGAGAGCCAGCAGGGCTCTTTAAACAATGACCATCAAGAAGGTAACTGGTCCTTGGTTCCAAACATCTTCCGCTGCATCTTCTTTACGCTCAGATGCTTGAAGTTGGTATCACTGACTTTCTTCCACTTGGAAGACATCCGCGACTCAGGATAATAGCCCTCCATAAGCCTTTTCATTTGCACTTTCCTTGCTGCTTCTCCTTTGGTCTCAGCCATCGCCCTATTTGAAGGTAGAGGCTAGCATTTTGTAAGAAAAGTTTGATTAAGAAATTAACTTCAGACCATATCACTTCTGATTTTACTATTAACTTGAAGCCTTATGACTTAGAAAATCAAGGATTGAAGGGTGCAAAGAGTTTAAAATCTGAAGACAAAATCTGAAAACTGAGTCTGCAAACTTGTGAGAAGCCAAGTCTGAAGACACTTGAATGTGAAAGAGGAATCTAATTTCTCCTTGTTATAAACTTAGAAATCAGAACACTAAAGTCATGAAATCTGGAAAAAGTCTGAGGACAGAAAGTCTGCAGAGTGGATCGGATCAGATTCATATAGCTTGCAAAACATGACTTAGGAATGCATATTTGGAAACTTAAAGATTAAAATCAAACCTTGATGAACAAAGTTCTGATTTCTGAGGAAAAGGCTGCAACAAGCCTACCTGGACAATCTTTCCCCTCAAATTTATAGATTTCCCTTGCAAAAATATTTTCGTTGTATTCTGAAGTGGATTCAAATATTTTTTATCTGAAAATTGTAGCTCTAAAAGTATTCTCAGGTTTAGGTCTGAGATTTCATCGATCTGCAACTTTGATACCTTTGGATTTTATCTTTGAACAAGGTTCAGATCAGATGTTGCCTTCCTCTGTAGCCTCTTTACTTGTCTCCTTAAACTTCTGAATTTTTTCTCTAGCAATCACCTCCTTGGGGAAGTTACAAACTTTTGATCTGAAGCAAAGCATCTGCAAATTCGTGGAGTTCTGATAATTATTCTGATTTTGTCCTTCAAATCTGAAACCTGAAGATCTAATTCTCAGTCCTTGACCCCCACTTGTTTATCTCCAAACATCTGCGATTTCTTTATTTTCTGAATTTCTCTTAACAAAATCGATTTCTTAGTTTTGCCCAGATCGAACTCCACTTGCTAGCTATTGCTTCCTTCTTCTTGCTTGGTCAACTTCTTTCATTGTGCTTTCTTTTGCTGTTCGATGGCTTTTCAAAGCAGTTTTGGTTTGCACTTCCACAACTAATGTGGCATAAAACCTTTTGACTCTTAAAATTTTGTGACTTATCCAAACTAATTTTCATTTATGTTCCCTTTGAATTTTATTTCATTTGATTTCATTTCTCAGCCAATCAAACCTTCAAGGGAGATTCAATGCCTCTAAGTGTTAGCCATAAAGATATGTTACCGTCGGGTGTAAGTTGCCGACGGAGGTTAGTTAGTTACCGACGGAGGTTAGTCAGTTGCCGACGGTTGAAGGGTGACGACATTTGGTTGCACCCCTTCGGATTGTATATAAACTTTGTAATTGCTCTTTGAAGGATCACTGTTATTGTAACCTTGTGAATGATTAATGAAAGCTTGATGTTATCTGATCTAAGTCCATCTCTGCTAGTTACATTTCCTGTATAACATCTATGTTTCAGTAAACAAGTTTACCCCAGTGGGAAAACATTTGGCGCCATTGCCTTTTCGAATCGGGACAAAGGCAAATGGAGTATTGTCCATAAATGGGAATACCAGTTGATGTTAATAGGCAAATAGAAGAGAATGGCGAACTCTTTGAAGGGGAGGACCACCTGACGAATGACTTCCAAGTCACACTCACCGCGGCCATTGAAACTTTCGTGTGGAGAGAAGCCACGAGGACCACTGTGCCAGAAGATATTGTGTGGGAGGCACTGAACGTGGGCCTGGCAGCTAACCGTCTTCTACATCACCTTCCGAGGCTTCTAGCACAGGCAACGCTCGCACAAAGACTCCGCCAAGAAGAAATCGCTCGGGAGGAACGAAGGCAGGAAATCCTTCGGGAGTACCACAACCGGGTCAATAAAAGACTCCAGGAAGAACATGATGGGAAACCCCATCAGGAATAGTCACACCTAAGGTGACAAAAGGAAGGACACTGAAGAAATAAGAATGACAAGATCATTCATGAAGAGATTGTAATAAAAAACATGAATAAATAAAAGTGTCCCTTTGTTTTTATATTGTGTGTTGATTGTTGGTGTGAAGGAAGGCATTTATGCCCAACCAATTAAATAAGAATAGGAATTTAAGGAAGGAACTCAAGGAAGAACAAGTTTTGCGAAAAGCAATACTCGAACAACAGCAAGCCGAGCAAAGGGAGAGGTTCAGGAGACGTGCCAATAGACTACCGAAGGGGGTAAGTGAAGGCAACTATCTAAAGGAACCTAACCAGAAGAGGGGCGGAAGTGACGATGAGGCCCTGTTAGAGGAAACAACCAACTTATTGGGGACCTTAACTTTAACACCAAGGACAGCAGCCCGTAGGAAGGCAGAAGAGGAAGCTGAACGTAGGGAGCAGTGTGCAATTGCCACGGAAAGTGCAGAAGTGATGGAAAGGCACGCGGATCACACCACTCCGAGTAGTTCAGGAACATCTGTTAACGGAAACAGTTCCGGAGGACCGACCGGAGGAGCACCTGTGGCACAGCAAGGACCTCTGGCAAACCAAGCGGCTCAATCCGCAGTACAACAGGTAGTACAAACCACCGTCCCACCCCTAAGGGTGAATATGGCGACGAACAAGGAAAAGTTACCCAAATTCCACGGTGGTGGAAAAGAAGACCCTGTTCGGCATTGCCGCACATGTGAGACGATTTGGGCGGCGAATGGAGTTGCAGACCAGGCCGAATGGATGAAACAATTCCCAGCAACCCTCCGAGGGGTAGCAATTGACTGGTACTCTGACTTAGACAAAACCGGAGTGACCACTTGGGACCTTTTGAAGGGGGCATTTGAAAAAGAGTTTAGGTTCTTACGAGACGACAATGAAATCGTCTCTAAAATCTATGGAACCAAGCAAGGGCAGAAGGAGACCGTACGGACCTACGGCTGCCGACTGAAAGAATTGGTAGGCAAAATGGAGAGCCCACAAGCCGACGGCTTGAAGAAGCGATGGTTCGTCGAAGGGTTGAAATCCAACCTTCGAAGGAAGATGAAGATAGTTCCTCCCACTTCTTACATCGACGCGTATAACCGAGCGATAGACCTGGAGAGTGAACAGAAAACATCGAAAAAGAAGAAAAACGATTCTTCTTCGTCGAACGATGACAATACTTCAGGAGATGATAGCGGTAGTGATGGGAAAGCAAAGAAGAAAGTCTCTGCACTACAAAAAGACATGGAACAAATGCTCAAGGAATTCAAAAATATGAAGGGTAGCACCAGTCGGAACGAGGAAGGAGAATTGTGGTGCACCGACTGCAAAGAGGCTGGCCATGCGAAGGGCGCATGCCCAAGGAAGATGTTTTGCGACATTTGCCAAATGGCGAGCCATTCCACAAAGGAATGTCCGTTCAATATGAAGACACGGGGCCAACAAGTCATGTTCACACAAGAAGCTTCAGCCTCTGGGAATACACAAAACACAGCCTCCTCCAGCAGCTACAGGAACAACTGCCATGGGAGAAGGGGAAACAGTAATAATAACACCGACGGCGGACAAAGCCGCCTCCAGTACGATGCAAGCGAAAGGCCGATGATTCAATGCCACACGTGTAGCCAGTGGGGGCATTTTGTTAGGGAGTGCCCGAAGGGAGAAAAGGCACAATTTCTGTGCAAATGGTGTGGGCCCAGACCCCATGATGACACAAAATGCCCTAAACCGGGAGTAAACTTTCTGAACATTGAAGGCAACGAAGGGGGAGTGTTGGTAATCACCCGAGAGCAAGCACGGAAAGCCACCTACCCACACCCAGAGACTGAAAAGAAAAGAGTACAGGAGGCGAGGGAAGACATTGAGATGGCCCAGTGGAAAGAAATGCACAACGCCGCGGGAACCTTCCAAGGAGGTCATGCGGATCATAGGATGCTAAGGCAAATAATGCAGACAGAAATCCCAATACAATTGGGAGACCTTCTTACAACGGTACCACAATTAAGAACGGCCCTACTTAATGCGGTACCATCTCTGAACATGCAGAAGGCGACAACGGAGAAGGTGATGGAGACAGCAAACTCCCTTGAAAAGGGAAAATCCATCGAGGACCCCATGTTGTTGGCACTCAACATCGAAAGGCACCCTACGGTAGTGGAGATGGGAATCCTGGCAACAATACTCACGGACACTACCATCGACGAAGGATCAAGTGTCAACGTCCTACCTGAAGAAACCTGGAGGAAACTCGGACAACCAACACTGTGGCCGCCGACCTTCTAATTGGTAGGCGCAGACCAGCATGGGATTAAACCCATAGGCACACTGATGGCACAAAGGGTGATGATTGGCACCCAACCGTTTGTCATGGACTTTATTGTTATCCCAGTGAAAAAGAAGGGATACGACACTCTCTTAGGGAGAGGATGGCTGGTGCAAGCAAAAGCTAAGCACGATTGGAAGTGGAACGTCATTTCCATGGAGAGAGATGGCCGAAAATTCACAATCGATCTGAGAAGTCAATTGATTAGTGAAGACCTGGCATCTTCGTCAGGATCGGACACGGAAGAAGTTGACGAAGGAAGACAAGAACCAAACAAGGAATGCGTATTACAAATAGAAGGGTACTCCGACGATGACATGGATTCACTAAACGGGCTCTTTCATTGGCAAATGGAAGATTATGAGCTAAGGCACTGTAACATGTTGGAGATAGAGGACGACAAAGAAGAACAGATAGGGGATGAGGAGGAGGAGCCTACATTCCCGCCACAGTACGAGGAGTACAAAGAGGGGGAGCTCTGAATTCAGGAAACCCCCGCACACCAATTCGACAAAGAGAAACCCATTAAGTATAAAGAACCGACAGTGAAGTCCATGAATTTAGGAGATGACACCAACCCGAAGAACATTCTTATAGGGGATGACTGGAACCCCGTGTTGAAAACTGCGGCACTTAAAATCTTCACAGAATACAAGGATGTATTCGCCTGGACCTACAAAGACTTAAAGGGGGTACCACCGGAACTGTGTGTCCACCGAATTCCACTGGTCGAAGGAGCGGTCACTATACGGAAACGTCCATACAGAATGAACAAGAACTATGCAGCCCGTGTCAATGAAGAGATTGAAAGGATGCTTGAGGTAGGCATCATATTTCGCGTACAGACGAGCGAATGGGTGTCGCCGATCATGATCTCACTGAAAAAGGACACCAGCCAAATAAGAATGTGTGGACTTTAGATGTTTGAACGCTATTATAGTCAAAGATCCCTTTCAAATTCCCTTCACAGATACCATCTTGGAGGAGGTCGTTGGTCATGAAATTTACTCCTTTATGGATGGATTCTCAGGATATAACCAAATATCAATCGCTGAAGAAGACAAGCTAAAGACAACATTTGTGGTAGAAGATGGAGTATATGCTTACAACAGGATGTCGTTCGGACTTTGCAATGCCCCGACAACATTCTAGAGAATAATCCTGCACATCTTTGATAAAATGTCCATAGGCAACTTCAAAGCCTTTCTGGACGACTGGTCTATTTATAGTGCAGAAGATACCCATCTGGTGGCCCTTCGGGAGTGCATTGAAAGATGCCGACGGGCACGGCTGGCGCCTAACCCCAAGAAGTGCCAATTCATGGTTCCACAAGGGATACTACTTGAGCACATTGTGTGCAAAGCCGGATTGAAAACTGACCCAGACAAGATCCTTGTGATCCTCAAGATGAAACTGCCCACGGATGTTACAGGACTCAAGTCGTTCCTCAGGCACATCGGGTACTATCGAAAAGTCATCAAACAGTTTGCTCACGTATCTCGTCCGATGGAACAACTAACCCGGAAAGGAAAACCTTATAATTGGGGGTTAGAGCAAGGGGACGCATTCGAAGACCTTAAGGCAAGGTTAGTAGCCGCACCTATCCTGGCATTCCCTGACAGGGATAAAGAATTCCATGTGCATGTGGATGCATCCAATTTCGCAATTGGAGCCATGCTAGCACAGACAGGTGACCACGGGTTAGATCAACCCATATACTTCGCGTGCAGACTCCTCTCAAAGACAGAGAAGAACTATTGCACAACAGAAAGAGAAGCGTTGGGAATGGTGTATGCTGTGCAAAAATTCCAACATTACTTACTTGCCACCCCATTCACCTTTTTCATGGATCATTAGGCCTTAATGTACCTGGTGAACAAACCACTTATTCAAGGACGAGTAAGCAGATGGTTGCTTCTCCTACAGGAATTCACCTTCAACATCATAGTACGCCTGGGAAAACGTCACGTGTGTGCAGACCACTTATCACGCCTCAAATCTGGGGAGCCGCCAGAAGGAGTAAATGATGACTTTCCTAGCGCCCATCTCTTTCGTATTGATGTTCTTCCTCCATGGTATACAAGCATTTGAGAATTTTTGTCCATGGGACAATTTCCAGAGGGAATGCTGCCAGGCGAGCGAAGGAAATTGGTACTCAGAAGTATGACCTTCCAACTCATTAACGGGTTATTATACAAAATGGGACCGGACGAGATACTCCGGAGATGCGTGATGGAAGAAGTACAAGGTGTTCTGAGGGAGGCCCATGAAGGTTCCGCCGAAGGGCATATGGGACCGAACACAACAGCACGAAAGGTTTTACTAGCAGGAGGCCTACATTGTATAATGATGCATTGGAGTGGATGATGAGCTGTGACACCTGTCAAAGAGCTGGGAAACCTCTCAAGCGGGATTTTATGCCATTAAACCCGTCCAACACTAAGGAATTGTTCGAGCGATGGGGCCTTGATTTCATAGGACCGCTCAAAGTAAGCAAGAGACGGAGGTGTCGGTACATTGTGGTAGCAACCGAATATCTTACCAAGTGGGTTGAAGCCAGAGCCTTACCAGACAACTCTGCAGTAAGCACGGCAAGATTCATCTATGAGCAGATAATCACACGGTATGGCATACCTATTCAACTCACTAGCGGACATTTTGTTAACCATGTGATACGGTTACTCACCACAGAATTTAAAATTTTCCACTCACTCTCGAGCCCCTATTACCCGAGGGCAAACGGGCAAGCCGAAGCAACTAACAAGATACTGGTGTCGGTGATTTACAAGTCTTGTGGACTTGAAGGCAAAGATTGGGAAGAGCGACTTCCGTCGGTACTATGGGCATACTGAACGGCATATAAAGTTACTACGAGACATACTCCATTCCAATTGATGTACAGACAAGAGGCCATGGTCCCCGCAAAGTTTATGGTGCCAAGTCTTCGAATAGAACTCGACAACAGATTAGGCGACATGGAGAGCCTCCAAGAACGGTTCTATGCCATCAATAAACTTGATGAATGACGGATGTTGGCACAATGGACAACAAACATAGCGCAACAGCGCCGAAAGCACTGGCATGACAAGCACCTTCGCCGCACCCAATTCGCTCTAGGACAACTCATACTAAAGTATAATGGCCGGAATGAAATCAAACCCGACAAGTTCAAGGTGAAATGGCTAGGCCCTTACCAAGTTCGGAAAGTCAATGCCAACGGGGCAATTAAGTTGTCATCAATCGATGGGGTACCCATAGCGGATGCCGTTAACGGGTCGAAACTAAAGTTATACCATGATCGGGGCCATCACGGAGACTTGAGCGGAACCAGAGATTATAATAATAATAAAAAAAAAAGTAAGAGTACCCGACGGTGGAGCATCGTGCCTAAAAAGCCCTCAACCGCCATCGTAGACACAAAACGCGACGGAAGAAAAGAAGTATTGCCAGGAGGGAAGAAAAGAAGTATTGTCGTAAGGGAAGAAAAGAAGAACAGTGCGGACAACTTGCTAAAGATATACAGTAAAGGCAAGCTATGTGGAGAACCGCACGGAGGCATACAAGGGTCAAAGAGAAAAAAAAAAAAAGAGATCGTAGGCAGTATAGTTACCAAAGAGCAAACAATTGCAGCACTCCGACAAACAGCTACACGAAGGGAAAAGTAAAGTACACAATGCAAGAAGGCATCACCGGACGGAGGAAGAAGGATAGAGTTCCGTTCGGAGATAGGAAGTTCCACAAACGCAAGAGACAGCCAGATATTTCACTGCACAAAGGAGAGAAAAATCAGCACAGCAAAGAAACCGTTAAGATGCATTCAGCCGGGAAGAGAAGTAGTTGGAAAAATCAGCTGCAAGCGGGGAGTCTAGGGAAAACAGCCATGGACAAGAAGCCTACCATTCTGCCCTCAGGAGTAAAGGTTGCAAGGCACCAGACAAGTGGGAATAACAGCGTGAAGAACTTCAAGCCTGGGTCGGAGGACAAAGATGCTGTCACCTACCAGACGGTAGCATTTGAAGGGCTTAATGGACTGGAATGTAGGAAATGGTGGAAGGAAACTCCAGAGGACGACGATGTAAAGAAATTTTTAGGGCGGGCGGGTGTTCATTGGCCTATCCAAATGCCCTTGTTTCCTATGCGTAATCTGGAAAATACTTTGAGGATAATGATTTAGTGTTTCGACAAGCAGACAAGGAAGAGTACATTTATGTATCGAAACCACAGGCTCACAGTCTCCTATGGCCCTGAGGACTTCACACGGATCTTTGGCATTCCAGGACGCAACGGACAAAAGGTGGATACCACAAAGCAGAAAATGTCAGCAGAGAGGAAGGAGTTTTGGATAAAGCGTGTCTGTCGTCGGCTCACTCCAGTGGAGTTGGAAAAGGTGATAAACGCGACCAAAGCGAGAGGCCTGAGGAAGGAGTACATAGCAGAGGGTGCTTGCCGTTGCATTCTTGATGTCCTTAAGAGCAGGTTGATTGGTTCGAGCCGTGCATCCGACATTGCCCTCCCACAGATCGTCTACATGTAGGGGTTGATGAATAGTGTGGTTTATGATTGGGCTTCGGTGTTGGCGAACAAAATGTGGGAATTCATGACGTTATAGCATCGCACCTTTTACATGCCCCATTACGCCATTGGATTATTTCTCGAGGCCGCACTGAGACAGATGCCCGCGGACAAGTTGGAGCTCAAGCCGCAAGGCAAGCTCACGGGAGGAGCCCCGTCTGTGTTCTATTGGCTCTATTTGGATACGGGAGGTGTAATCAGCAGACAGAAGCGATGACGGCAAATGGTGGTAGAGTCAGACCACGATGACATTGATAGTGGTCGAGAAGTAAGTGGAGAATCTTCGGACACAGACTCGGGCAGAGAAGACGGTGATATGACAATTCGTGTGGAGGCAGTGGCATCCACCGCGGCAACCCCTGTTCAGTTTGCACCACCAGTGTTGTCTCCCTCGGCCCACTTGGCTTCAGCATGGTTAGTAAGTTCCACAGATCCTCTAGTTGAGTTCCCACCTGAGGAAGTAGCCTAAGCAACCACAAACATTGTAGGGGAAGGGGATCCTGACCCTCCGACGGAGGTAGCGGTAGCAGTTGCAAAGGAGGAAGTACTCGGAGGCACGGAGGGCATTGGTGAGGGTCAGGTCCAAATGGAAGTGATAGGGTTGAATGTCGTTGTAACAGTGGATGCAGCACTTTTGCAAGATCCCTCACCACCTCATCCTCGTGACCCTGCGCAGGTGGGAGCCATGCGTTCTTGGATCAACCTACAATTTTAGTTGGTTCCTGCTCCACCACCAGCAGTAATTCTTTCTCCTCGATGGGAGGACCCGCAGGAGGTTATTGGTATAGAGTCTGGAGATGTCAGAGTGGCAACAGATGATCTTCCCCCTTTCTCTGAGGAGGATGGGGCTGTGGCAAGGGGCGAGGTGGCCAAGGCGGCACCTTGCGGAATTGAATTGGCTCGGCCGACAACCCTTACTGGTCTTGGGACGTTGGAAGGAGAAGACGTGGAGACCTATTTAGCAGACATGGTCACCCAAGGACGTCGGTTGGTGGCTGTAGCAGAGTCCCGGGCTGTGGTGACTATAGTTCAGGATTTGAGACGTCTCTTAGCCTTTGCTTGAGTAGGCTGTGGTATAGCATTTGCCGCTTGTTTTGAGCAAGGGTTATGGCCTGAGGGAGAGACTGCAGAGATGTTGGCTGCCTGGGCTGTTCCTACACCAGTCATTGAGAGTGAGGCAGCATCTCTTGTTAGAGAGTTGGAGCAGACATTCAGGGATGAGTACTACGCATTAAGGCGATCTAAGTATGTCTCGTCTGAACGTGAGACTGCATTGGTGACTACACAGAGAACTCAGGAGGAGTTAGGCACCAAGTTAGAGGCCGTAGAGAGACTTACTTCAGCGAACCCAGGAGTTGGTGGCTGAGCAAACAGCACGGGTGGCTCTAGAGCAACGGTTGGCAGCAGCACAGGCAGAAAATGAGGCAAAGGAGAAGGAACTATTGGAGGCTACCATAATGATTAAGTCCGCCTTGGAGTTACAGATGGTAGTTGAAGCGCACTTGCAGACCTGGACTACACAGGTGTATGAGCTTCGGGCTCAGTTGGGATTGTCCACCACACCAGTTCCTCCAGCAGAGCATCACGCTTCATCATCAAAGACGCTTCCTTTCCCCCACTCTACTTCTCAGTCTTAGTTTTGGTTAGGGTGGGTAGTCATTCCTATTTTGTTGTTTAGTCTCGGACATTTTGCTGTCGTCCGGAAACGACTTTTCTTTAGGGGGGGATGATGTTAGCTGTAAAGATATGTTACCGTCGGGTGTAAGTTGCTGACGAAGGTTAGTTAGTTACCAACAGAGGTTAGTCAGTTGCCGCCGGTTGAAGGGTGACGACGTTTGGTTGCACCCCTTCGGATTGTATATAAACTTTGTACTTGCTCTTTGAAGGATCACTGTTATTGTAACCTTCTGAACAATTAATGAAAGCTTGATGTTATCTGATCTAAAGTCTATCTCTGCTAGTTACATTTCCTGTATAACATCTAGGTTTCAGTAAAAAAGTTTACCCCAGCGGGCAAACACTAAGGACAATTTCAACCATCATTAAATCCATTACAAAATTTCCCAAGTCTATTTAGTGGAAAGTCAAAGCATGTAAGGACAAATTTTCATTGTGTTTCAATCTTGCATTTTGAGTTTGTTTTGAAGTCCTCATTGTATTTTCAAAAGGAAATTTGATCCTCTTAAAGACACCCATGTCCTATCCTCAAACTTGTCTAAATCCTCATGGTGGAAAATCGAAATTCTTGGGGACACTTACTTTCCTTATATTTCACTTATTCTCAAAGTGGAAATTCAACCTTGACAAGTGTAAATGAATTCTTTCAAATTTCTTTTTACATGTTCACTCATTTCCCAAAGCGGAAATTTGATCCATATAGAGACAACTGAGGTCCTTCAAATTTTCTTTGTTCCCTACATTCATTCCTCCAAGGGGAGAATCAACTCCCACAAGGACACCTATTTCACTTGTCCACTTGCCCACAAGGGGAAAATCGACCACTACAAGGGCAAATCTGATTTCAACACTTAATCTTCTCATTCACTCATAATAGCCTTGAAGGGGGGAAACAACACCTATAGGGACAAGGTGGAAATCTTACAGGGACAAGAACAAGTGGAAATTTCCTATCCACAAGGACTTTCCTCATTCTAGCTTCAAAAATCTTCTAAGTGTCAAACCAATGGAGAAACAAGCTACACAGGGACAAAGGTGAAATTTCTTGTTCATATGGATTTTCCACTCCAATCTTTCCTTAAAGATTTACCAAGTATATAGCCAATGGAAAAATGATTTGTACAGGGAACTTTGGCTTTTGACTTGGTCTTTTCATATCCAAGAGTGGAAATTTGACTCCTATAGGAACTTCTTCTATTTCTTAAAGGCAAATTCCCCTTCCATCCAGATTTTGCCCATTTTTGGAGTGGAAATTCTATTCTCACAGGGAATTTATGCATTTCCTAAGTGGAAAATTGGTTTTCAACAGGATTTTGCACAATCTGAGAGTGGAAAATTGATTTCCATAAGGACTTTGAACTTCCTTTGGATAATTTTGTCATTTTAGTCCAAATTAACAAGTACAATATGACCTTGTAACATCTTGTAGACCCTTTGACTAGCCAAAATATCCCAGTACTTAGAGATTTTCCCTCAAAACTTAGCCAGCCTTGCAACTTGATTCTAGTGGTCCTAAACTCTTGAACACTTGTCCGCATTTGCAACTTTGATGACTTGATCACTTAACCACTCATCCACCTTTTAAGCTTCAAGATGACAATTCTACGGTAGAAAAACCCTATAACTAACAACCAAAAAGAGGGGGTCCACATTTACAATGGGGTGATGGTGTGAAAAGGTCACAACAGGATGCATCCTCACTACTCTTGCAATGCTAATGTGGCTGAACCAAATTCAAACATAGTTGGATATAGGACCAAGACCCTGAGTACAAGAACCAGTAACATAGCATATAAACTAATAAGTATTGCACTTTATTGCTACTTTCCAGTAATTTTACAAAGACCATAAGGCATTGGTCTTCTTCCTACATCCTTCTAGTCCAACCTAGTCTTTGTCCCCCTATACATTACAAACAAGCAAGCAAGAAACCTAATTGTGACCTTGGTAGCTGATCCACACCACAAAGTCCAAGATGATGGGAGTGAAGAACAAACTATTCATCTATCTAGTAACTCATTGTGTCAAAAAGAACATGCAACAAACCATTACACATTCGTGTAGACAAAGAGAAAGCATAATGAATCTCTTCTAGTCAATGAGAGTGAATAAAGTGTGTATACATATAAATATGACAAAGAAGGATAAAACTAAAAGGCTAGAAATGAAGACGACCAAAAGAAGACAACAAGAGGGGAAACACTTCCTAACTAAATTGCATGAATTCAATGTTGATGCAACTCCTAATTTAACCTCCACGAGGGATTAAAATGTATAAGTAAAATTATGCAAAAGAAAATTATAAAGAAAGCGGTTACAAGAGAAATTGGGTTTTGTAACAATCAAAGGTTCATCTTGTTGACTTGGTAGTCAGCACCTCCTTTGGGGTTACCATGGATCTGGGTAAATCTGGTGTTTGTGACGTTCGTTGATAGTTCGAGCTTTTGGCGCAACGGCAAACATTCCAACAATTGGTATCAGAGCCTTGGGTCACGGGTTCGAATCCCAAGAGGTCTCCTTCATTCCGTTGGTGCGGAACCCTCGGTTGGTGCTGAGGGGGAGAGAGTCTCCTTCATTCTGTTGGTGCGGAACCCTCAGTCGGTGCTGAGGGGGAGATTGTTGAGTTGGTGGTCAGCACCTCCTTTGGGGTTACCAAGGATCTGGGTAAATCTGGTGTTTGTGACGTTCGTTGATAGTTTGAGCTTTTGGCGCAACGGCAAACATTCCAACACATCTTCCTATTGGTGCAATGATTTGTTTCCTCAAGGGATGTTGCACAACATGTATTTTGACATGGTTGGGCCAAAAAATGCAATTTGATATGATTTTCCATGAGATGAGTATCCAACATTGTTCGATGTTGTGCAGAGGCTTTTGGTACTACAAGCCATCTCAAAATGAGTTGTTGAACTAGGTCCTAGTTGAAATGATGTTCAATCTATTATCATGATGGAATTGAAGTGCAATGCCATAGAATGTAAAGAACCTGCCTAGCTCTTGGCTGAAGGTAATGTTTTTCCCTTCTTGAAATGTTTGAAATTTGTTTTTTTTTAAATAACATATATGACTTTTGATAATTTTTCCAGACTTATATAATTGAACCAACAACAAAAATCAATACAACATTTCCAAAGTATAAATAAATCTTTTAACTTAATTCTGAGATAATGATAGCAGCAAATTATTTATTTCCATAGTTCACAAGTAACAATTTCAATGCTTGCAAGAGTTAATGAACACACATAAATTTATAAGGCACCTTATTATCCAAATAATTTCCATCAAATCCAAAGAAGCCTTGACTCAAGACGGCCTTCTCCCAAGTCTTTAACACAGCCCTGCAATGTTATTCTCTGCCATGAATCATATCACAACATTCTGGAAAAGAACCGCAGCCTCTTTAAGAAGTAACGCTGCCCAGAATTGAGCCCAAAGGAAAGGCGGATATGCTTCTTCTAACTCGTGCCTGCACCCTAAACCACTGCCTCTATGTAAAGTTGCAGCTGCTATTAAATCCATACGGCAGCCTTGGTAGATAATTCAGCCTCCAAGGAATTTAATAATCTGAAGGAATTTCAAATTCAATCAATGAAAACTTCAGCTCTGCTATAAATTTTTCAAACCTCCACAACTTGGTATACCTCAGCACCAAGATCAACATCTACAGATTCAGAATAATTTCCAGCATTGAAGTAATTAATTAAAACTCCACCCTCTTGATTTACCTCAGCATCAAGAAATAAAATCAGAGATTCTTCATGTCTTTCCAAATTCAGATTGCAAAATTCACCATCGATCGGTGATGACTCAAATTGCCACAGAGAGAAATCAGTCCTCAAACCCTAGCCATTTTCACAGCCAAGAGACTTCATAAAAATTTCATCAAATAAACAATGGATGATTTTCCTTTCACAAAGCATTGCTTTTATAATTCAAAAGTGTCTTCTCTCACACACTTTTCACTTAAAACACTTTTTATACTTAGGCACATATTGGATAATATAATTTATTAATTCATTTGGCTCCAAAAAAGGCCTTTTCACCAATATCATGAAATTATGACACACAAGGTCCCTGTTTCTTGTGCCCAAGATTTAAAACTTTTCATCTTGGTTCCAACGAGCTATAACACTAAGGTATCCAGCATATAATGCCAACAAAAATGGCAACCTTAGCAAATTTAATTAAATAATAATAATAAACCACCCATCTTGCGAAAACAACTGAAGAAGTGTCCGAATCGAAATCTGTCAGCACAGGATTGATCCTGATGATGAAAGATGATGAATGAACCTAACGGGGTGACTTACTAAAAATAGACGCTCTCTCCAAGATTCTTGGAGCCCAAACTGGAAGCCAAAAATGAAAACTGAGAGCATCATTCAACTACTCTAACTCATCTGAGCTCATCAAAACTATCCATTGACTTACTATAAATAGTAAGTTCACACCAATGACCCTCTAAACACCTCGCCAAACCACGAGGATTGCAATAATGACCTGGCACCATCAAATCAATGACCTGCAAAAAATGGGGACATTACAGTCCTCCCTCCCCAAGATTGCTTGTCCCCAAGCAATCATCAGAACAAGAACATCATAATCCACCTGGATCCCACAGAAAAAGGTATACCATGCCACTGACATAAACTGTAGACTCCTGTAGCATCAGCCAAAATGCAAATCGGATAACTTTGTAAAGAGACCCAAAACAACTACTCACCCAAACTCCTGTACTGAATCTGTCTCTGCCTAGATCCCGAAAGAAGTGAACTTCAGGACCATCAAAAACCAAGATGTATGGGAGACTCAGATCGCATACACACTGAACTCCCCCTGAGCACCCAACTGACCTGTACTGAGTGTGTAGACCACCTGCACAACAGTGATGAATAACCCTGAACAAAGCTGTACCAAGACCCGGATATCCACACACTGCATAATCTCTATAGTTGCCATAACTCTGCAAGTCACCTACTACTGACTTGCAGCCAAAACTCCCATCAACTACTGACGGTGAGAACCCATCCCATAACATATGATAAGGACTAGGAGACAACCCACATCTATGTGCCATCAACTCATCAACATGCGGGTCAAAGGAAAACTAATGAGCACTCCTCACTGTGTAACGGTGATAAAATGCTCTGATCTCAATCAGAGGCTCATCGTTACCAAGCTGGGAATCATGAGATGGCTCCAATCTCTGACTCTGCATAGCTATAGGCTGGGTAGGAACCTAAGCAACCCTCTCAAGAAACCCAACCTCAAAATCCCTATGGGGAAGCATAGTAGATAAAGTCTCCACAATCTTCCCTACCAACCTCTGAATAGCACAAGAACCTCGAATGAGAGTACCCTCAGATACTCTATAAGAATCTTGTCGCACATCTACACTCTCAAGTTAATGCTCCATGAATGACTCGGTGCAGTAGAAATTATACGTGGAAGCATCAACTTGCTCCCCCGCAATCCACAGCTGATCCCTCTGAAAATGTGGCACGGCCAACTGTCCCATGCTATCAACTATGTGACATGATGAAATAGATTCACTCCCAACTAAGGGAAGCAAATCAACCTAAGAGCTCGACTCCACTAGTACTCCTACCTCATCCGAACCAAGAGCTCCCGTATCCTGAACATGTGTGTCTGCCACATCATGTTCCTCATCACCACCTGTAAGAGCAAACTCACCACCAACCACCTCAATGTGCAATCGAACTGGGTCTAAGGCTGGTGTGGACCGCAAATGCTCCAACTCCACGGTCACCTCCTCTAACTAGATTTGCGACTCCTAAAGGGCCGCTGAGTGTCCTCTAAAACCTCAGTAGTCGCTGTGAGCTCCTGGGTAAGCTCACTCACCTCCTCCTCTCTGTCCATCAGTGCCTCATAAGCTATACTCCCCCACTCCACCAGGTGATCTCGGTCGGCTACCATCTATAAGTAGTTATGTCTCAAAATCTTGACAGCCTCACGCAAAGTATGAATCTTTGTCAATGAGAGGTAACCACCACTGGCCTCATCTGTCATAGGAGCACCCCAACCATAAACAACCAACAACTGACGAGCAGCATCAAAATGCTTGAGAGTAGAAGTAATATCTCTCTCATCAACTCGGAACTGGCTAGTCACATGATGACTCTGCACAACAGGCCTCCTATGAACAACCTCTACTGTGCTGTCCACACTATGAGAGGAAGCTGCATCCAACAAACTCCCCTCGAGATCACCGTCTCTCTGTGTACTTTCATCTGAGTACACATCAACAAACTGAGTACAGGCATCAAGCATGTCCTCATCTAACCCCAAGGAAGCTGTTGCTGAATCTGACTCAACACAATCTCTAGCTACCTCATCCTTTGCAACCATCTGACAGTCCAGATCCTGAGACACATCCTCATGAGTTACTGAAGAAGTAACCCCGTCTCTAAAAGTGGAAGCCCTGGCTGTAACAAACTCCTGCCACTCATAAGCTTCCCTATCCTCATCTGTGATTCCCTATAACACAGAATCCTGGAACCCACCATCACCATATGACAACGTTGAATCTACACCCAAAGTTAAATATAGAAAGCCAGAAACACTACAACACTCATCGTCCTCACTCTCAGCATCGGAGATATCTGCAATGCTAGTGTCCACATCATCTATCCGCTTCTCCTCTACTAACTCTAGTTGTATACACGACTCAATGTCGTCATGTGAATCAACTATATAGTGGCATGAAACTACGTCGCCCAAATCAACTGCAACACTCCCATCCGGAGTGTCATCACTAGAAAGCTCCATGCACACATCCTCAACACTGGGAGAAACCACTCTCTTGTAATGATCCCACACTACGACTACTATCATAAATCTCTAAGCTATCAGAGCTCACACGCTCCTCGCGGTCATCACCCAACATCTCACAGGGGGTGTCATCTCCAATGCAACTCACAACATCCTCAAAAGTGTCATCAGATGTGTCTATACTATCAACTCCCACATCTCCTGCTGAAATCTCATCTGCGGACACGTGTCTCTGCACACATGACTCAACGTCAAGTTGTGCACCAATAATACTAGAGCACGAACTGTCATCAACTGACCCCGCTATAATGCCCAAATCACCAACCTCACCACTGGGAGACTCCGTACATGCCTCGGTCCTATCTGAGGAAGCAACTACGTCCTGAACTGGAGCAACACTACTACAGCTGACATAAACATCTCCAATAATAACTCCCTCCATGAAAGAGTCTGAACACTCAATGATAACTGCAACATCAGCTGTCTCTGTACAATCCGTAGTGACTACTCTGGGAGCCTCAACCCGGTGATGCTCAGCACTGCTGTCATCCAATGGCATTGAAACATCCATTGGTTCCGATGCAATAAATCCGTCATCAGCACTGCGAATGGGAATAGCAGGTGTTGAACTAGATGTAGGAACATCAGCATCACGGACAACTGTCGGAGAAAACTCTAGCCTTCTCCCCTGCAAACTCGATGTCGGCCTTCTAAAGGCAGAAACCATATATCTCGTTGCCCTATCTACTATAACTGGATCCGACAAACTCTCTGCCAATCTTTGTTGATGCAATCTAAGTCTCTCCATGCTTTCTACTAAAGCATTTAATTCCGCTCTATTTCCCTTACTGCTATGACGACTCCCAGAACTGGATCTCTTGTATTTATCCATAGCTAGGAAAAATGGAAGTGTTGGTCACTTTTAAAATACTTCAGAAAATAAATGAATCCATACCCCACAGGATGGCAAGAAAAACGCTCTGATACCACTCTGAAGAGGCTGCCTAGCTCTCTCTAATTTAATTGCACTTGAAATAACTTTAAGAATATATGAACAATAATTTTGAAATTCAATGAACACTTTCAGATTTTCATCATTTATTAGAATGATATCAGAAATTATAACACCACTGAATTGCTTACAAATATCATAATTAAAGCAACTATTATAACTGATTTCATACTACAACTAACAAATTAACCTGGCACTTTAAAATGAATGTAGCTACAAGTGTATGAAACTTACGGCTGGCTGTAACAAATGGGAATCTCTGAATTATCACAAGTCTGATTTTTTAACCCGGCTGCAAATAATGAAATATGGAAATGGACGCAAGCCCCTTCAATCTCAAACTCTTGCTATGCATCTTTCTTCCCAAACATTTATCAACTTCACCCAATAAGCATCACATGACCATCCAACCAAAGAAAAAACTCACGCAGCATGCCTGAATTGATGGCATACGGCAGGCTAGAAAAATATGAAGTCTTTAATTCCGTACGGCTGCACTTAGGAATTCTGGAACAGAATTCTTTGTCTTTCAACTCCCAACCTATAGCATTCGTTGCAGATTTCCCCAATCAATTCTAATCCTCAGCAAGAAGACAAATCAAATCCCAGAATGAATAAATTGATTTGCCTGTAGAACTTCTCAAAATTCCAATATACATCAGCATTGGATTAAAATTTAGAATCAGAACTACAGCTGCAAAATTCACCATCAACCTGTAATGGCTCAAATTGTCAGAAGAGGAATCAGTCCTCAAAACCCTAGCCGGGTAGTCTCTCTCACAACTTCAATAAAATCATAATTCAACAATGGATGATTTCCCTTTCACAAAGCATTTCTTTTATAATTAAAAAGTGTCTTCTCTCACACACTTTTCACTTAAAACACTTTTTATACTTAGGCACATATTGAATAATATAATTTATTAATTCATTTGGCTCCAAAAAGGACCTTTTCACCAATATCATGAAATTATGACATGCAAGGTCCCTGTTTTTTGTGCCCAAGATTTAAAACTTTTCATCCCAGTTCCAACGAGCTATAACACTAAGGTATCCAGCATATAATACCAACAAAAATGGCAACCTTAGCAAATTTAATTAAATAATAATAATAAACCACCCATCTTGCGAAAACAACTGAAGAAGCATCCGAATCGAAATCTGTCAACACAGGATTGATCCTGATGATGAAAGATGATGAATGAACCTGACAGGGTGACTTACTAAAAATAGACGCTCTCTCCAAGATTCTTGGAGCCCAAACTGGAAGCCAGAAATGAAAATCGAGAGCATCATTCAACTCCTCTAACTCATCTGAGCTCATCAAAACTATCCATTGACTTACTATAAATAGTAAGTTCACACCAATGACCCTCTAAACACCTCGCCAGACCACGAGGATCGCAATAATGACCTGGCACCATCAAATCAATGACCTGCAAAAAATGGGGACATTACATAGAACATGGCACTACAATACAAGAAGCAACAGGGAGGTACTTTAGCATTGGCATTATAAGGCCAAAAATAGTGTTGTGTAGTACTGCTAGGGCGGCAAAGAGATTTGCACATCCTAACTCATATCATTCACCTTTTCTTTAGAACAGTAGAGCCCAAATGAGTTTTCAATGAACAAGAGAAACTAAAGTCAAAATGATCAACATTTTGTCCTAGCTTGACTACCATGAAGACCTAATGTGTGTCATGACAAGGCAAAGGATGTAAAGATGGGATAAGGAGATCCATGTTGAAAAGTTGAAGAGCCAAATATGGTGATAGATCAAGGACAAATGCATTGAATCCCATTGCATGCAATATGATTTAATGGCCGTAGCACAGAGGTTCAATAATCTAGAATCAATTCTCAAAGCACTCTTATTAAAGACACAACTAAACTTTTATTAACCACATTGAACGTGTGATGTGTACTATGTGCTCCTTTACATTTATTGTTAGCATAAATGATTAAAGTATCTATCGAACGCATTATTGGATATGTTGTCGGAATTTCTCTACTTTACCCACTTATTTCTTGTGTCGACATATGAAAGAGCTTGTTGACACATGACTAGAAATGTTGGAGGGATGTTATTGGCTCGGACCCCTGACATGTCTGAAATGGACAATGCCACCTAGAACTGTGCAAAGCTTTAATGTGGACATAATTAATAGTAAATTGTCATTCTAGATGTGCAGATATGAACTATTTAAAAAATTCAACAAGTGGACAAGTGTGTGATTGACCACTTCGGCTCGCCCATTTGTCAAAGGGTGGAACGTCACAGACCTATCTAGTAGAGTATTTTAACATATCCCACAAGGCATTCCAAAAATGACTTTGGCACAGTGTTACATGGTACAACATCACAAGGAGTAACACTGAGGTATTTTGACACTGGTGTTATGCATCCTGGCTTGGAGTCCATTCTTGGTCATGACCTGAATGTTATTTGTTAGCTGACAGCTATTAAGTGAATGAATATGAAAAATGCAGACCTCAACACAACTAATGTGTTGCACGTTCTTCTCTGTCTATATTCTCTAGTGTTATTTTTACACTCATTTTGTTAGAAGATTCCAAGGGGGTGCTTTTGTAGAGTTGTGATTGAAAGTTCATATAAAAGACCGGAGGATATCTGAGGAAACATAGATGAGGAATGACAGAGCCTAGGGATTAGCATCTGTTGAGGAAATAGATTGTTTCATTTTAAATACCAAAATAAATTATGGTAGCCAAGAACAAAGATTTTTGATTGGTGAGAAAATTATAAGTCTCATCAAATTTCCAATAAAATTCTGAGTCCAATGTTTCTAACATCTAAGACATCAAATCAAGTGTTGCATGGCAGTTTAAGAAGTCCACAAATAAATGCAGTTTAATAACATACCAGCATTTGACAGAAACAGTTCTGTCCTGCGACATGAATTCTCAAGTGGAGTGCTGATTCCGAACCTGAAGACAAAGGTGCTTTGTTCATGACAACAAATGTTTCTATGAAATTCATGTTTGGCTTTGATGATGGGCAGAGGTGCATTTGACTTAATTAAGTTATTAACTGGATATGACAGCCTACATTATAAACTATTTTGGCAATATACTGAATGCAGTATTACTATATGCTTAACTACTCTTAGTGATAATGTAAAAGAAACTATTCCTCAACATTGAGAGATGCCACTTTTAGTCCTTTTCCAAATGTAAATCATCTCAAGACTTTCCAGCCAATGAAAATGAGAGATTCAAGAGTCAAGCACACTACACTGATGCTAGTAGACGTGATTTCAATTCTCACAACCCTTAACACTCCCCAATTTGCAGCCATTTGGAAGAGTTATCATTTAAAGCAACCACAAGTAAAACACACTTTGCAGATCTAAGTTTTTTTCAAATGACATCTATTGTAGGGAGCATACTTGAAAAACTCACACTCGGCAATGACTCAGCTGGCCCCAAAATTTTAAAAAACCAGGACTCGCCAAAAAACTCGAAAAATTTATCAATATTTTAAATTTTTAAATACATAAATTTTTTAAAATATTCTTCCAAAACACACATATTACTAAATTTGTTGAGCATATCACTAGTTTCCATCATATATAAATCAAATTTAGAGTTTATAGCTGTAATTATCTATCTCCCAAGCATCCATTCAAGTGGGACAAGGAATCGGGGAAGAGAAAACATGGGCAATCAACCAAACACAGGTGGAGTTAGCTACCAGGTTCAACGGCTTGACTGGCTTCATAAGTCCCTCCCATTCTGCATAACTGCATTCTTCAGAACCAGGGGAAGAAACACATGGAAGTGGGAACAGGGGCAATTATCAATCATTATCCTTGCCGGGAGATTAACTAGTTGGATTTTTGGAGTGGAGACCCTGATGAGTTGAAGTTGCAGCAATGATAAGCTGCACAAGGTGTTAGATGTGAGAAAAACCCAACAATAGAAGGGGTGCGGGGAAATGTTTGGTTTCCCCGCGGGCCAGAGAAGAGAGTGAAGATCATCACAAATGAAAATCATGTTTTTAACTACAAGTCTACAAACAAGAAAAATTAAATTATATAATTTAGAAGTCACACAGTTAAAAGATATTGTTTGTCACTGAAGAAGACCATGTCCTGTCACGTCAAAATGAAATTTAAAAAATTAGGTTTTAAAAACTTTGTTTTATGTTTTCTATAGGCCAAGTTTTAGCCTTCTTTTTGTTAAGTTTTCACAACTTTTTGAAAATAAATTGTGGCAATTTAATAGAAAAACTCGTTGGCGAGTTCTCCCGCAAGTGACTCACAGTCAAGGCTGGCTCGTGAGTACTTGCAAGGCAGGTGATTGTCCAGAAATGTTTTCAATTATGGTAGGGAGAGATACATTCACTAACTTTGATCTTATACCTTGATCTCATCATACATTCATCCTCAATGGCAAACAAAGTAATTGGAGCAAAATAAACTTTATGCATATCTATTCTCGTTTTCAAATTATTCTATTTTTATTTTTTTACTCTAGAACTAGAACAAATAATCTCAATATTTAAAAAAAAACAAAAGCGCATTTAACATTTTCAGTTTTACCAAATAATTTGTCTCATAACTTCTCAGAAATAAACCTAATTTAGAATATGCAATAAAACCACACAAACAACTTGGATTAACTCTTCATTAATTAAAAATAACCATGACAGCAGCTCCAGTTTACTCTTAACTATATTTCAATCCCGCCCATTTATCCTCTGGCATCTTTATTACCCTCACTATTGATCATGATTTTATAATCCTAATGTCTAAGTCTTTCCTCTATGTGTATTATCCTATTTGATCAATATGTAATCTATCTTCTATTTGTTAGCAAAGAAATTAGCAACAACTACTACAAAAGCTGCATTAAATTATTAGACCAAATATTATACAGAACAGAACATATTCTCTCTCATCTCAAAACAAACTGAAAACAACTCCAAACAAAGCAAAGTGAAATAATAATTTTACACTAGGGCCTCATATTTTGTTTCCATTAATTTGAACTACATTTAAATAATTAAAAGCTAACTCAGAAAATAATCAAATGAAATGACACGTTTCCACAAAAACCTGATGTTTATTTTACATCATTTTCCACTAAAGCTGAAGTCTCTCTAAATATCATATACTCTGACAAAGGGATCATTAACAAACCTTGAACCAAGACGAATTTGTGCAGCTTTGTTCTTTGAACCAAATTGAGACATCTTTTCATGCAGCTTCAAGCTTGCCTAGTGAGCAAATAATCAAATGAGAACAACAGTCCATAACATGAACTATTACAGAACAGCTCCGGAGAAAAATCAAAAAAACACTTAAATCTAACCTCTGCAAAATGCAGATCTCGCAATTCAAACCAGACTGGATCATGCTCATCTAAGAGAACCTCCTTTCTTTCTTTTTTTCCTGTCTGTGTAGTAATCTGTCTAAAAGAAAAACTGTTACCTCAAAAAATAAACCAATAGAGGAACTTTTTAGAAGTTATGGGAAAATGTTTTGTTTCTCTAAGTTGAATCGTCCCGGACTGGAAAACTAGATTATAGTGGCACTTACAACACAAAAATGTTAATGCATAGCAAAAAGAAAAGTGAGCTTCTATGTTAATTTTCTTACGACCATAACTTTCTCACCATGTTAAAAAGCCGAATATCAACAATAAATTGCATGCTACCACATCAGATTTTGAGAATTTGTCACGTTCAGTCATTTTATTATTGATTGACTAGGCAAGGTATATAAACATTCATGAAGACAAAAAAATGAACAAAGTTACAACATAGAAAACACAAACAAGCATTAATAAAAAATTACAAAAGATTACCTCATACACATGTTTGTTGCCTTCCATATTCAGTAAATCATGGCACATGGCGTCATATGTCCATTCATGTATCACTGGAGCAATCTATCATGAACATTTGAGCATCTCTAGTAAATAAACTAAATAAAAAATATAAGCTAAAATGCTCTATGCAAATGATGCAAAAGTCAAGTATAATCTATTCCAAAAAAAAGGAAATGATAACAAACTTGATCAATGGATCTGTCAACAATGAGTAGATCGCAGGTTTCCGCCTGTGGGTAGTTGGGTATAGAAGATTTATACTTAATAAGACAATTCCAGAGCGCTGCTGCAAGTTTTGTCGGAACTAAATCTCGAAAGGTGGTGGCAGTTGTGGCATCCATAGCTGATCTAGCAGCACGAAACCTGACAAGTGGAAACTCCTACAAAAATTTTGATGTATAAGAATAAAAGGAACTAGTTAGAGCAATCCTTGCATGCTTCAGACCTTATAACAAATATTGCTTGATTACAACTCAAATTTGTGTACATCATGTTGAAATCATACTACAGAAAAAAAGCTGATTCTGAAGATTATTAGGTGCAGACTATTAGAATAATTTAGAATCATATTTTATTAATGCTCAATATTGTATCTTAGTATAAATATTAGAATGTTTCTAATATTTAGTTAGCTGTAGCTAGAATAGAATGTTTCTATTCTAGACGATCGTTTCCTAAGGAAACATCATTCATCTTCTTGTATATATAGATCGTTTGATCTTTGTTAATAAATCAGAAAGTATTCTACCATCTACTTTTCGTAACATGGTATCAAAGCGGGATGTTATATTTTTTTGAAAAATTTTGTCATTCCTAAAAATTTTCCTTGGGATTTTTTAGAGGATTTTTTTCAAAAACATGGGTTTGTTCTAAGGAATTTTTTTTCCTACCCGCATTTATTCTCTGCAACCAGGGCATGGCTTTTTGAGCTATCGGTTCATTTTTTTCGAGTTTTCTTAGTCACATTCTGGAGAGTTTTTTTCTTGCAACTCGTGGTTGTTCTTGCACCTAAGAGGCGAAGGTACCTGTTTGAGAGCCTTGGCCGTTGACGGTCTTCTGTTGGCTCCCGTGTGCAATCACCCCTCAAACTCGCGCGACTTCTTCTGGTTGTTGTTTCTCGCATCCTTTTTTTTTACGCCATTTTGCGGTCTATTCACATTTGGAATCTTCCTGCACCCATTACGACCTCCATCACGGTCGTTTCTTCTAAAAACGACGGTCTTTTTCCACAGATTTCTGCAAATCCACCATTAATTTTTGGGGCTTTTTCAGCCAAGGCCGTTTTTTTTGAAACCCTAATTTTTGGGCTCGAAAAAATTTTCTAATTCCAAATTCTTGGTGGGTTTTTCAAGATCTTAAATGGGTTGTCGTCAATTTTTTCTAGGTGCCTCGATTTTCGAGCCATTGAATCCAGATTTTGACAACATATTCTTTATGGGTTTTTCAAGCTCTCTTCTAGGTACTTCTCCGTTTTGTCTGGGTCTTTCAATTTTTGACCTCGAAGTTCATGTCCTCTGAGATATTCATGTTTTTTTGGCAAACATGCTATGAGCATCTATATCAGCAACCTCAGAAGTCAGTCTCAATTAAAAAGCAAGCTAATGCTACTAAACACTCAAAGCAGAAAGAATCTGCCTTTCATGCCTTTATGGCCAAAATACCTGCAGATCATGTGAAATCTTCTGCCTGGTACATAGATTCTGGTGCCTCTCGTCATTTCACTCACAGGCGTGACTGGTTTGTTGAGTTCTCTCCCTACACTGACTCAATTATCTTTGGAGGTGGTGAAGAGTACAATGTTGTCAGCAAGGGCAATGTTCAGATACAGTCTGGAGGAAGAAAACTCATGTTCCTCAATGTGTGCTATGTTCCTGGCATGAACCATAATCTTCTTTCAGTTAGTCAAATTATGAGGCACTCTCCTCAGCTGGATGTTGTTTTTAGTGCACATAAGTGCTCAATTGTTGATCGTACTTCTCCCACTACGCTTGCTGTTGGCCTTGAGGATCATGGTCTTTATAGGCTTGTGGACTCAGGCGATTCTCTTGAGCGTGCCTTCATAGCAAAATCTTCTGCTATCAACAGTCTCTAGCATCAGCAATATGGTCACCTGAATATTCAGTATCTTGCACAACTTGTTCGGGACGATTTAGTACATGGTCTACCAGATATTCAGTCCCAAAATCATCGAGTTTGCGGAGCTTGCCAGGCAGGGAAGCAACATAGGACACCGTTCAAAGATAGTGACTCATGGCGAGCATCTAAGGTACTCCAGCTAGTTCACGCTGATATATGTGGTCCTATGAATACTACTTCTATTACTGGGTACAGGTATTTCTTACTCTTTGTTGATGATTTCAGTCGCAAAATGTGGGTATATTTTCTTAAGAAAAAATCAGATGCATTTCCTGTATTTCAGACATTTAAGGCCTTAGTAGAAAAAGAGTCTAGTTCTTCTATTCTTACTCTTAGGTCTGATAATGGGGGAGAGTTATGTTCTTCTGTTTTTTCTACCTTCTGCGCTACTCATGGCATCAAGCGTCAGTTTACCACACCACACACCCCTCAGCAAAACGATGTTGTAGAGCGGCGAAATCGTACCATTACAGAGATGGCTAGGGCTATGCTGGAACATAGAAATGCACCTGAAAAATATTGGGCAAAAGCAATATTCACAACAGTTTATCTTCTTAATCAGTCACCCACTTATGCAGTTAAACATAAGACTCCTGAGGAAGCATGGTCTGGTCGCAAACCTAGGATCAATCATTTAGAAGTTTTTGGCTCTCTAGCATATGTATGGATTCCTAATGCCAAGCGCACTAAGTTGGATTCCAAGAGTCAAAAGCTTATGTTTACAGGGTACAGTGACACTCATAAGGCCTACAGACTGATTGATGTAAACACTGATCATTTAATCTTCAGTCGTGATGTTGTGTTTGATGAGGAACTAGGACCATTTCAGCTCTCTTCCTACCCGCAGCATTCTGAGACTCAGCCTTCAAAGACCTCCGACTTGGGTCTTCCTATTTCATGTAATTCATCTGATGAGCGAGCTGATTCTAATGCACTGCCTGAGCTCCCTCCGGACAATGCCATTCTTGATCCTAATCCTGATTTGCCTCCTCATCCAGTTATTCCTTATGAATCTTATATTGGCCCCTCTTCTCTTCGGCCTAAATGGTGGACTAAGACAATCAGTGATCTTCGTCCTAATGAACTCATTGAGGGTAGAACCTCCAGAAATAAGAGCATTCAGCATAACACAGTTAATGTTGCTCTCATGGCTAACATCCACAGTATCTCTAAGCCTCAAACATATGCAGAGGCCAAAGGAATTCCAGAATGGGAAGAGGCAATGGATGCTGAGTTCCAAAGTCTTCAAAAGAATCACACCTGGGTTCTTTCAGATCTTCCTCCAAGGAAGAAACCCATTAGCTATAAATGGGTCTATAAGGTCAAATATCATGCAGACAGTACCTTAGACAAATATAAAGCCAGATTAGTTACTCGAGGATTCACCCAGAGAGAAGGCATTGACTATGAGGAGACTTTTGCTCCTACAGCCAAGATGAGTACTATTCGCCTTCTCCTTACCATTGCAGCTCAGTATGGTTGGAAAGTTCACCAGATGGATGTGAAGAGTGCCTTTCTAAATGGTGAATCGCAGGAAGAAGTCTACATGACGCAGCCTCCTGGTTTCAAGGTTGCCAGTTCAGAACCCAAAGTATGTAGACTCCGGAAAGCCCTCTATGGTCTTAAACAGGCCCTCGAGCATGGTACATAAAAATTGATCAGTACTTGGTTGCTCGTGGATTTCAGCGTAGTCCTTCAGACGATAATCTGTATATCAAACACTCTGGTAATGATATTCTCTTTCTCGTTATCTATTGGAAGACTTAATCATTACTGGGAGTTCAGAACATTTGATTTCCGAAATCAAACGAGATTTGTGCAGCACTTTTGATATGACAGATCTCGACCTACTTCATTATTGTTTGGGTATTGAGGTTTGGCAAACTGACAATAGCATTTTTCTTTCTCAGTCTAAGTATGCCAAAAGCTTGCTTGACAAGTTTCGAATGCAGGATTGCAAACCAGCCTCCACTCCTATGGAGACTGGTCTGAAATTATCCGCACAATCTGATTCTCCTCCTGTAGATGAAACCCTCTTCAGGCAACTAGTGGGTAGTCTCATCTATCTTACTGCTACTAGACCTGATCTCAGCTTTGCAATCAGCTACATCTCCCAATTCATGACAAACCCCAAGGTTGATCATTGGGTTGCAGCGAAGTGTGTTCTGCGCTATGTACAAGGTACCTTGGATTATGGACTTCTTTACACTCAGAGTGCTGCTCCTCAACTCAATGGGTTCACAAATTCTAATTGGGCTAGCTCCGTTGATGACAGAAAATCTACCTCTGGATATGTGTTCAGTTTAGGATCTGGTGTGGTCCCCTGGACCAATAAGAAGCAACAGGCGAGGGCTCTCTCTTCAATAGAAGCAGAATATAGAAGAGCTGTCAAGGCAGCTTGTGAGGCAGTTTGGCTTCGTCAGATGCTTGCAGATATGCAACTACCTCAAGCAGGTCCAACTCCTTTGTTTTCAGACAATCAAGGTGTACTCAAACTTGCCAAAAATCCAGTCTTCCATGAACGCACCAAACATATAGAACTCCATTGTCATTACATTCGACAGTTGGTAGAAGATGGATCTGTTCAGTTGCTATATGTTCCTACCTCGGAGCAGCCAGCAGATATTTTCACCAAACCCCTTGGTCCTGACAAGTTTGTAAAATTCAGGGGGTCTATTGGTGTAGTTAATAGATTGAGCATTAAGGGGGAGTATTAGATTAATTTAGAATCATATTTTATTAATGCTCAATATTGTATCTTAGTATAAATATTAGAATGTTTCTAATATTTAGTTAGTTGTAGCTAGAATAGAATGCTTCTATTCTAGACGATCGTTTCCTAAGGAAACATCGTTCATCTTCTTGTATATATAGATTGTTTGATCTTTGTTAATAAATCAGAAAGTACTCTACCATCTACTTTTCGTAACACAAACTCAATTTTCTATCAACAAAACAAGTTAAGTTTTTAAATTTTATTTACTGAATATATATTTGTGATGATATAGTCCCAAGAAACATTAACAAAAATCAGCCTGTGATTAGAAGTACATTGGATCAAGATCCAACCACATAAAAGCAACCAAATAACAAATAAAATCATGCCCATTAATAAGCACCAAACAGTTAATGGAACTATATTTAATTTACAAATTTCACAAAGACTAGGGAGCATCAAATGCAACTATAATAGAAAATGGAAAACAAAAATAAAAGAAGAGAATAATGTAGTTCCTAAAAACAAATCCCCACTCTCCAGCACATTTATTCATTAAGCAGTCCTTCCCCACATTGCTATTTGTACTTGTATTAGATCTTATGGCTTGAGAATTAGCAACCTCAAATTTTCCTGCACTAGTTCAGATCTCATTGCTCAAATGTTTAGAAAGAAAATTAATGACCAAAACTAGGTCAATGGGACTGGAACATACAATAGGTTCAATAGCAAAGGACTAGGGAAAGAAGCAGGACCTAGACAAAAATCAAATAGAAGAGGAGAGGTATCTTACAACTATGCTTAATAGTAGTAATTCCCCTAATATATCTTGTAGCAGTTGCCTGCATTGTAGTCACTCTTAAATGTAGCAAAAGGATTTGAGTTAAATTACACACTTGCCAATTATATTCTGCACTAGTCTATGGAGATCACCAGGTCATGCATTGTAGTTGATAAGATGCTAAAATTCAGCACATCGTATGCAGATTGTGTATTCCAGGGTTTGACATATATAGTCTAACTTGAACTTTGGTCAAACCAAAAATTGTAAGTGCTATTACCTGCATTTGCACACTTCTGAAATTAAAAGAAAAGAGAGATAAACTGAAATCAGAAATCTGCAATTGCTGAAAATAGTAAATTTAATTATTAGAAACTTCTAAATCCAAAATATGGAAGTCACAAGATCATAAATAATGCATGAACTTGGCACTCTAAAATAGAACAAAGAAACTATTGTTTTAGATTGTTTTTCATCACAAAAATACTTCAAAACAAGTCAACTGCTCAGACTACAATGTGATAAAGCAGCGCCTAAATAAAGTTTGCAGTCTGCCCACAATAGAGCCATATGCAAATAAAGAAAAAAAGTTAGAATGCACAAAATAAAATTAGTCATTAACAACTTTGACATCTATGTTAGCAAGTCTGAATCCATCTAGTCCTGCCTGAACTGGTCCTGTAGTTCTATCAATTTTGGGCTATTGTCTTCCTGATGTTCAACTCTAGGAGGAAAATTGGGCATCATAGGTCTAGAACTGGTAGAAGTAGCCCTCTGAGTTGGAGTCCTTGCATTAACTAAATTATCTCCATTTTGACCAACATTAGTAGTTGTGCAATCAACATTCATTCCAAGCTGATGAGCCATCATTTCTGTTAATAAATCTAGACGTTGGTTCTGCTGCTGTGCACTTTTCGACAGTTTGCTACACTCTCTGTGAATTTTTATGTTTCTACATGTAAACCCAATATACCAGAAATCGTCTGGCCTTCCAGAGTCAAAGCAGGCTGACATTGTTTCTTAATTTATCTGTTGTAATATCTCCTCTCCCTTTCACTCACAAGAGGCATGGGCTGGCAGGAAAACCAGCTCTGTAATGACCATAGCGACCCTAGCTTATTTGCACTAGAAGGTTGCACTTAGTCCCAAAGACATTTTGTCAAACAGTTTGTAGGTTTGTTTGATATAACTGGCAGGGCTTTCCCATGATATTTGTCAATGAAAATCATAGGTTTATCATGAGGTTTTGAAAATAGAAACCAATCATATAAAACATCCAAATTGATATACCACTGCTTTGAATACAAATATTAAATAGAAAACAGCCTTATTGCTGTGAACAGAATACTCAAACAGAGGATCCTGACCTCAATATTGCAGATTAAACAGTTCTGAGTTATGACCAATTACAAGTGACTCCGAATAGAACAATGAGGGCATATGTTGTGTACCAAATACAAAGAAAGCATTGTGCACCTTTATATCTCACTGAAAGTACAAATCTCCACCCTTGCGCTGATAATAACAAAGAGACTTTGCCAGACGCTGGTACAGTATACAAGAGCGGCACTTCCAGATGTGAAGAATCGTAGTTGTTATCTGTTCCATAACATTCTACTCACAGACAGCATATATCATAGGAACTCGCACCAAACCAATAATACAATGCAAGATGTATCATTTTCCCAAAAGTCCCGACAGAGCACATTAGAATGATTTAATCGAACTTTTATATTATATGCTTGCAATCTCCATTACAACAGTATATGACAAAGTCGATTCCTTAATGATATTGCATCTCCATTAGAAAGCTATGTGCCTGATAAAAATGCTCCTCTGTGGAACTACCAATTCCCATTGAACGAAAGCAACATTGTGGCTAAACGATGAACTGAAACCAAATTGGTCATTGAAAGTTATAGAACAAGCAACACATAGCGTTCCACTTGAAAGAGTAATACGCACAGGAGTGTTCGCTTAACATCACTATTACAAATTTAGCCCGATATGAATTCCCTCGCAGAGATCTCACACGTTTGACCACCCAATAACTCTTTTGACCATCTACTAATACTTCCAAACATTCAATGATTCAGGTACTAATGTTTGAATCTCTCACTTTTGAGCCAGTTTATATGAACATTACCTTTATATATTTCAGGAATTAATAATTTATTAATTCCTTATGAACTTTAGAGTTCCATAGATAAATAAATGCTCTTAACAATTTAATTACAGAAAATCCATGTATTCTGAATAACATTAAATCTCTGAAAATACGCTTATTCTAATATTACCAAATCTCCTTCAAAACCACATACCAGTTATTTTCTGAATAATTAACACTGTCAGTCTTCATTGATAAACTTGCTTAAGAATCTGTCTGATCCCTCTAAGCTTCGTCTAGGTCAGATATTCCACTGACAAAAATGGCCTTCCTAGGTTTCCATCCCAAGACAAGTTTGAGAAAAATTCTCAAATCAATAAAACATTATTAATTCCCAAAATAATATCTTTCACTTCTTCTATGAAAGATCCCCTTTCTACCTTGAGCTGAGATTTTCAGATTTTTCCACTTGCTGATTGGAGTTTTAGGAGATACTTTTTGGTCTTTTGACTTGCATTTTGTTTCCATGGGTTTGTTTAGGTTTAATGCTTGTTTTGTTTTCAATGAAGGAATGATTTTGAATGCAAATGTAAGAAAATAAAAGACTGAGAAACAATTTCAAATTTCTGATTTTATAATAGCACAACAATTATTGCAATTTTCAAAGATTTATTTCATCAGAAGGGCAAACAACATACCAGGGGTCCAACACCTAGCCTGGAATTATCAAAAACAATTATTGAAAGAATTGACATAACTGCTACTGATTCCTCCAAGCTCCCAGGCAAGATCACTGAATTTGCCTAATTTTCCACCAAGAAATGCTCATATCAATCACATATGCCTGGTTAAGCCTGATAAATCACTTTATTTTCCAATTGCTAATGCTAAAAATGAATTTCCTTTCTTATTCCAACCCTAATCACTGCTGTATGAATTATTTGATATCCCAGCTGCCTCCAAAGTGGTACGGCTGGCTAGGAGAGGCCATGTGAGGGCTGGAAAGAGATATGGCTTCCTTAATTTCCTTCAAGAAACTGATAAACCTCTTCGATCTGCATACAAGTTCCATGTAAATACTAAAGTAAATCTGAATTGAACCCCAAATAAGAATTCTGGGTGAATTCCTCCATCCTATGAATTGGGGTATCGTCCAATTTCACCTATTCTTCAAGGAGTTTTCGTTCCTCAAAGTTGCAAAGCTGCTGAATTGAGTTGCAGAGCTCAATCTCCAAAAGTTGATTGTAAAAGTGATTCAAGGATGCCCAAAATGGCCTCCAACATGTTGCTTTATTGGCCTCAAACCCTAATTCGTTTTTAGGGTTGCCTTTCTTTTTTTAATTAATTTTTTTATTTTCATTATGTCTCCATCATAAAATCAACCCTCGAGGCCTTACTATTCATCATAATCATTTGCCTCTTATTTAAGAACAACTTATAAGCTATTTTTCTAGGGAGATGGGCCCATGGCCTCACTATAATTTATTATAATATAAAGTGAATATAATACTCAATTATTAATTTATTTAATTTCCAATTTACGAAATATTTAAATATTTCTTGAATTGTTCATAAAATCCAAATTGGACTTAGAACTGAATTCTGACTGAAGCACTCTAATCACTATTGTTGTCTAAAGTCCTGGAGGCTAATTGGCAGTGCCTCCTAAAAAATAGGAACCCCAATCCAAACACCAAAAATAAATCAAGAGGATCCTGTACTGCTCTGTGGTCCCTCGGGTGGTCATCCAGTCAACTACCAATTCAACCTAAAAAATAGAAGACCTCCCTAAAATGTAGGAACTGCCATCTGAAAGCTCAAAATGGCTCGCTCATAGAGCCCCTGCAATGCTCTACAACCCTCAAAATGAGTCCCCTAACCATATTGTTGACCTACAGGAGCTCGAATGATAGGTCAACCCCTACTCATCTCATGTTGCCTAGAAAGGGGCCATTATAGTCCTCCCTTCCCAGAGATTGCTTGCCCACAAGCAATTAATTAAGGTACCACCACAATCCCAAACAAACCGTATACAAAGCACTGATTGCTCCTGCTGCTCCACTCTGATATAAATGCTCAAGCACCACAAACCATGAAGCAACATATTGGAATCTATGTGGAATAATATACCAAATGAATGAGTACCTAGATCCCGTATCAAAATGAAGAATCTATTGTGGGAGATGAAGTAGGAGAATGTCAAATGATCACCATGAAGTAACCATACATGCATGTAGAATATCAAAACAATGTGAAAGTGAACCACCACATGCCAATAAACCAACATAAATGGCCACCCAACTTCACTGTTATAAATTTGATCAGCAATATATGTGATATCATACATGTCAACAACCCAATGCCAATCAAGGAAAATCACTCCACACTCCATCTCTATCCCAAAGGTATACCTCCAAACACTCTCATACTGTTGGGAAACTAATGTAGACAATGAAAAGTCTGGATATACCATATGATTCCAACTTGGACAGCCACTAGTGAATAAAAAATCAACTGATTTAAAATTAAAAGTCACCGAACAACAAGGATATTGCTGCCATATCAGAAAAATCATGAGACAACCCCATCAAGAAAATATTGTTGTCGGGAATAATGTTATGTTATTATGTTAGGTGTCGTCGACAATTAGTTAGTCCGCCAAAGGGTAGTTGGGTAATGTCGTGACAGTTGACGTTGCACCCCTTAAGTCCAGATATATTGTATGTACTACCTTCGGGTAGGGGGATTATGGTTTTTACAGGTAGTTGATATTGTTGTGATCATTTGTATACATGAAGTTGATCAATTAATAGAAGAAATGGTTCTCTAGCATATATTTATTATGTGGTGTGTATTTACTTTCTGCATTTAAATAGTTTACCCAAAGAGATAAACATTTGGCGTCCTTGTCGTACAAACCTGGGAAGTGACGGAGAGTGAATGGCGTACAAAGGATAATGGGCCAACCTGTCGACAATGGTTATGATTTTGTCATATTGTTGACATACATTGCATACGAGTGATGAATTAATACAAAGTGTTCTTTTGAATATATTATGTTCGGTTACTATTCATGCACAAGAACAAGAATTAATGCCCAATTTGTTAAATAAAGATAAAAATAAGAAAGAATATACAGAGGAGTGTGAAGCCGCCTAGAGAGATTTGATTCTTGAGCAACATGCTGAAAAGAGACAGAGGCTTAGGCAACTAGCAAAGGAGCGACCCGACAGAGAGGAAGGTAACTAGGCTAAAGGTGACCACTACAGGAAGGAGGGACACTGTAGGGGAAGGAGTGACAGTCCCAACCGGTGCTAAGAGGGGAGGGGTGAATCAGCACCAATAAAACTTTAAAACAAATCTGATGTAGTATCCTACAACTGTAAGCAAAACAGATTCTAGCATAAGAATAGCAGCAAGCAATCAACCACAAAGCAACACCAAATTTATTACGTGGAAACCAAAATCGGGTGAAAACCACGGTGTGAGGAAACCTCACAAATTCTACACTCTTCTGAAGTGTGCCCTGTTAGGAGCCTTCCCTATTAAAGGATTACAACGCACTGTTAGATGCAACCCGGTTAAGGGATTTGATACAATAAGGCATGTTAGTGCCTGCCTGGTTAGAGGACTTAGAACACCTAAATAGATGTCACCCAGTTAAGGGATTTAGTACAAGGGACATGTTAATGTCCACCCAAAATAATGGGATTTTGTAATATCCCCGATTTTAGACTCTTGGGATTAGCTTGGTTTGGCGACCCTCACAGGCTAATTAGGCGATTAGAGAGGGTCAAATGGTGGAGCCAGCGTTGGGATTCCATTCTGGAGGTTCAGATTATGAGATTTGCTCTTCGTTTGGATCATTTTGGTCAACTTACTATTTTTACTAAGTGGTATTTTGGGTATGGCCAGGATTAGCAGGGTGTCTGCTCAAAGTGTCAAATATCTCAAGATCGAGTTTCAGATAATCTCCAGTTTGTGAGACTTACTATTTTTAGTAAGTCTATTTTTAGCAGTTGGCTATTTTTGGCAATGGGTTATTTCCGGCAGAGCAGTTTGCGTTTGAGGCTCTGGTGTCGGAAATAAGTTTGTTTCAGTTGGCGGGATTTAGAGGCTTTTGGTTTTTAAAGTTATCGTTATTAAATTAAATTATTTTAATTTAATAACTTTAATACTTTATAACTTTAATGTTATAAAGTGAAGAGGTCATTTAAAAGCCTTTTTAATGAAAAAAATGAAATTGTGCTTTTTTCCGAAAAAACTATATATTCTACCCGAAAAAGCACTTTCACTATTCAATTGTTGATTTGATAAAATTTATGAAGTCTCTTGGCTGTGAGAAATGGCTAGGGTTTTGAGGACTGATTCCTCTTCTAGCAATTTGAGCCATTACATGTTGATGGTGAATTTTGCAGTTGTAATACTAGAATCATAATTTGGTGCTGATGTATATTGGAATTATGAGAAGTCTTTCATTTGCAGGAAAAGGATTTTTATTTACATAGGGTTTGATTAATTCTTCATACTGGGAAGTTGGAATTTCAAAATTGGAGGCTGTTGTATCTCCATTGTTGACAATTCCGAAGTATTGGGCTGTAGGAGTTATTTTAATTACAAGATACATTGAATCAGACATTGATGCGTTTTTTATAGAGGGTAAGAGAATTGATTAATTGCAAAGGTGTATCATACTATGTGCTGCGTCAACTTCCAGCTGGATGCGTGGAGTCTTAGAAGGCTGTGACGCTTCATATTCATGCTCATGTGCTTCTTTTGGGAGCCGTTTTTCACATTTCCAGGGGCTGCGTTAGCTACAGCCAGCCACATTATTGCTCAGGCTGCCACGTGACTGCATCAAGGGTGGCAGTTCTCCTTATCTTGGGCTGTGTCACGGCATTAAAGAGATTATCACAATTACAAGGATTTTCGTAATTGCCAGGTGCCCATTATTTTTAGTAATAAATTATTGTTGTGTTATTTGATTTGAAATAAGAATAAATGATGTTCATTCAGAGATATTAAATTGTTCAAATTTCCATATTTGAATGTGGTGGAAGTTTAATTTAAATTGCAATTAAAGATTTTTGAATAAGAGGTGCAAATATTTCAAATTAAAATAAGTGAATTCAGAAGGAGCCAGTCAGGCTCTTTACAGATTTAGCTATTGTAATTGTGAGAGAACAATAGAAGGATTGACCTTTTAGAAATGGCTTTGCATAGCCTGATAAGATCTCTGCTATACTCAACTGAGAAACATCACCAGTCGCTGCAGGATGTTCTCCTTTCCTATTGTGCTTCTCTGCACACTCTTCTCTCTTCACTTTTCTATTCACCTCAGCTTCTTCAGCATACAGCTTCACTCTTTACTTCGGCAGAATGAGGGCAAACTGTATTCTCACCAGACAGCAGAATATATAGAATTCTTGCCCTAATTGCTTTTCTCATGCACGACCTATTAAAAGATCATCTTCGGATCCATCGCCCAGTAGAGTATTAGTTCACTGAGGAAACATCCGATGCATGCTCTACTTTATCTGCTTTAACAAAAGAAAATAATGATATGTGTCAAAAGGCTTTCCTTCGCAAGAGATAACTCCATGTTTTAAAGCCAAAAACTCTGGCATTAAAACCTTCAATCGCACCTTGTACTGATTGTCTTTATAACTCAAAGTCTACCGGATTTAGTGCAGTAAATCCCGGTCAAGTAATTAGATAACAAACAGTTGACTAAGACTTCCCCGGTTCATCTATTCTGACAAAGTCTTCACTTGATCGGTAAAGAAACTGAAGTTATGTACAAGTAAGAGCATTGACCTATCACCTTTCCTTCCTTTGTCTATACCGATTGCATCCTTTCCTCGGTTGCGTAGTCGATACCGATTGTATTCTTTCCTTGGTTACTGATTGCATCTTGCTTAGTGACCGGTTGCTCTTGATGAGCAGATATAGTCTCTTCTTTCTTGCATAGTGTCACCGATTGCCAAACCAATCTCTCCTCGCACTTGATGTTGTTACTGTATCTGTCTTGCTTCACAGATCCAACACTGGTGTCCTCAGTCACAAATGTTGACACCTCTTTTGCTAATCAATGACCATACCTCTATTGCCATGTACAAGTTGCAAGCTTACCGGTTACCATCCCTTAGTGCCAACAAGGAGTAGTGAGGATTTAATTGAGGAGACTTGACAACGGTTAGATCTTCTTGAGGAGACCTGACATCGGTTGAGGGATCTGTCTCTCACACCACGCACAGAGGCTAGGGGGACCCAACGGAGTGAGGAAGAGGCGGAGAAGAGGATACCAGGGCTGCCAGGAGTGTCAGAGGGGCACGGTGGTCAAATAAAACTCTACATCCGAAAGGGGTCACGCATAGGAGGATCTAAAGGAAAGTTGTAGGCACTCCTCACTGTGTAAACTCCTCAGTGAGATCTATCTGAAATCCAAATGCACCGGAAGGATCCCAAACTCTGAACTGTATTCTGCCAAGAAGAACATCCTCAAACTTCTGTTGCTCAACCCTGAACTCAACTTCACCATGCCCAAAGTGGTGAAGCCAATCAATGAGAACCACCCGAATTGCAGTACTAACCCTGCCATCACTTGGGTCCCAAAGCGCACTGAACTCACATCCATCCGTACAATGGAGATAAGAATACCCAAAGGCATCTATAACACAACCACTATCTCCATCCGCGGCTAGTATCCCATGGATGTGCTGACTCTGCTATTAATCCAACTTGCAGTCATTGATCCCATCTACTATAGATGACATATACCCATCCCACAAAGGATGGTACAACCTTGGAACCAATCTACACTGATGCATCATCAAATCCTCTATGTGTGGATCAGAATAGTGATGAGTACTCCCTATGCAGTCACAATAAAAATCTCCCACCTCAGTCAACCGTTGATTCTCATAGTTCTAAATTAAACCTCTATCATCTGACTCATCACCAACAACCCCTGCAGTGGATGTAGCCACATGAGAACCCAGTGTAACATGTGGTTCTCAGTTGCTCTCAACAAACGCACTCATCCCAACTGTATCAACTACACCTATAACTGCAATGGATGTAGCCACATCCTCAACCTACTCACAAACATAATTTGTGGACATGGGAACATCACCAACTGCTACTATAGGAAACAAAATTGTGTCTGTAGATGGTGAAAACTGTGCCAAGCTCAACTCATGTGAGTGATCAACATCAACCTCACAAAGTGGATTGTCATATGACAATGTTGTATCCATCTTGAACAAAGGATTGTCCACAAAGTGAACCTCAATGGATGGCTCAACTGGTAAAGTAGAAGTTGTCGATATGACAGTATCTTCACACACTTCTTCTAAGGTACCTACATGTCCATCCGAAACCCGATTCTGGGACCTATTACCTACCATTGAGTTTTCTGAGTGCCTGGATTTCCTCAAAAGGTAATCTTCATAACGTTGCAAATCATAACCTAACCTTTGATGAGCTTGAGCAAGGTCCTTAGCTATTTTTTCCAAGCTATCCCACTTTCCCATATCCACACAAAAACAAGGGTGTTGGTCACTCAAATATCAACTATATGATTTCAGTGATTTTTATTTCTAACCACTATGGCTGCATAAAAAAAACCCAACCCTACAAGATGGCAGGAAACCGCCTTAATACTACTGTTAGAACCCCGATGGTTCTACCACTGCTTCAACTGACTCTGAAGGATATTGTTTTTGCCATGTTATAGTTTTTTTGTGTTTTATCCAAAGTTTATGCTTTTTTGGATTTTTTGAGAATATTTGAAATAACAAAAAAAAATGCTTGAAATACAAATATCTATGCTAATTATGCACCAATCAATCTACACTGCTAATCTCTAGATTGAAATAGTTACAATGATGATAACAATGCAATTTTGTAAAAACAAATGCAATGAAAGGAACCTGGAAATGTGATTGCTGGTAATTATGTTCATCAATTAAGAAACGCAGCAGTCTGAAAACCTATAATCCTTGATGCCAATCTAAAGATTTTAGATTAAAACCAAAATCTACCCCAAAACGTCCCTTTCTGAATACTAACACTACTTCCTTCAGCCCTAACGTGGCCTCTAAATGCTATGTGGCTGCCTGAAGTCTCCAAACGCAGTTCTCTAAGGAGCTGCGATGTACATTCAAACTAATCGTACTACCTTTATTTCTTCATTCTGAATGATTGCAACAATTAATCTGCAAATTCTCCCAAATGTTAATCCAATCTTGATCTCTGAATTAAGACAAACACCTGCACAATCTCACTGGGTATTGCACCAACTCAAAGTGCTGAGAGCCTATAGAATTTCTCAATCCTCAAGCCAATTCTGATACCCTTCGTAATTTCTCAAAGCCTTCACCAAATACAACAAAATCAACAATTCAAAATGATGCCTTCATTCTTCTCAAATCCTCTTTTATAATTCCTCATAAGGGTTCGACCCAAGTAGCTTTCCCAAGAAGATACATTAATGAATTAATACATTTGCTTTTTAGATGCAAGGTTGACTTATTAATTCATTAATAAATGCCTTGGTCTTAGGTGCCAAGTCAAATAGTATTAATAATGAACTTTATTAATGACTTTGGCCCCACTTACACTCGTGACTTTATAATAGCTCATTTATAATTAATTATTAATATACTTTATTAATAATTAATGCCTTAATCTGAGCTTGAAAAAGAATTAGATAATATGGCGCTGTCGTGCGGTAAGGGCTCTACAAGCGCTGCGGCTAGGGTTTCTCCTGCCTTACCCGGCTGCAAGTTCAACTTCCACAATCCTGCTCGCATGTTTTTGTCTGAGCCTCCACAGGCTAGGGCATCGAGTTTTAAGGCCTCTACCTTGGCGCAGCGAATTAAGCGACCGGGTTTCAAATTTGTTAAGGGGAACTGTTCGCAGCTGCAAACTGCCCCTAATCGAAATGGGGCGAACGGTTTGACGGTGTCTTCGGTGGCAAAAGCGTCAGGGTTCCCTTCTTCTGGCCTCAACCGGCAGACGGTAGGTGTTGGGTTGCCGAATGATGGAAAGGGTGAAGACCCTAATTTGGTGCAAGGCAGCACTGAGTTTAGAGATGCCCAGACGGGAAGGAGGCATTCTGGGTTGTTGGGGTCTCAAATAAGCCCAATGCCTCGTGAACATTCGCAAAAGAATACACAACAGTCTACACCCCTTGGGAGTTCTGCTACATTGCCTTCCAAGTTGGTTGATTTGGATGCAGCCGCAAATGATGAGGTAGAACATAATCTCTCTGTTTTTTCATCTTTAGCTTTGATTGGAAGGTTCAGAGGCCTCTGGCCCAGTCTGAAAGAGCTGCATGCCTAGATAACTAAGAACTAGGATCCCGTGCTTATGGATTATGTCCAAATTTATCCCTCTGCAAAGGGGTTTTTTATTGTTTTTTCAAAATATTCATGACAGGCAGAGGATATTGTGTGATCATTTCTGGTGTTGGGATGAAAAATTCCCGTTAATGCTTAAACCATGGCACCCAACATTTTGTCCGAACTCAAAATCCTTTTCCCAACCTCCCTCTGCATTTGTGGTTTGATTCTTGTTTGGAAGCTATAGGTGATTCGTTGGGAAATTTTCTAATGATTGATGAGGATTCCTCAAACCTGTTCCATTCCACATATGCACACATTCTAGTTGAAATGGACATTTCTGATGGTCTTATTGCTGAAATTATGATTAAAACCTCCAAAGGTTGTTGGATGCAGACATTGGACTATGAAGGCTTGCCCTTCAGATGCAGGAAATGTTTTCAAGTTGGTCATTTGGCTGCTAAGTGTAACAAAGTGACTGCACAAAAGAATGCCTCCTGGTGGAAAGGGGCCACTTCTCAACATTACATGGTTGAGAAGAATAGCGAGAAACAAAAGAGTTTTTCTTAGGCTGTCATGGGGGTACAGACTCAGAAGCCTTCAAGGCCCCCTGAGCAAGATGAGCAACCTGAATTACAGAATAACAATTCTAATTTGAATGAGATTAATTCAGTTTTGCAGCATAACAATGTTTTAGCAACTCTAGATGGCAGAGAGAAGCGCAAGCCATCTCATGTTGCGGCAGGGAATCCAATTGAGTCGACTCATGTTGCGGTGGGGAATCCAGTTGAGAAGATTCAACTCCTTCACGAGAATTCAGAATGTGAAGCACAAATGTTGTCTCCCAATAACACTACTAATTGGGAGAATGTAGCTGCCAGTGTTGAGGATGGATGGCACGTTGTTAAAGGGAGAAAAGAGCGGAAAGCAAAATTTGCCCCCTTCGATATGACTCTAAGATCTCGCTCTAAGGGAAAGGGTCTCCCTTAGTTTCATTTGTTTTTGTTTTTTTGGGGGATGGTTTTCTTGTTGATATTGCTTTTTCTAGGATGGTAGTACCCACTCCTGTTACTACCCTTGGTTCGGGCCAAGCCTCTCCCGATCCTCTTTTATTCTCAATAAATTCATTGTTATAGATCAAAAAAAAAATTAATGCCTTAATCTTGGGCCAATAGATTTATTCCAACTCAGACAACTGAAGAACTCTGCTAACACCAAGGCCTGGTGCACTGCCAAAAATAGCAACATGGCATAACTAACTTACTATAAATAGTAAGTGTCAGAATAAAGGATCTATCAATGTCACCACAACTCCATACTGCTACCAAACTATTCAAGTGCCCTGCTAAAGATAGTAACCCTGACTTTCCCAAAATAGACACTATAAATAGTAAGTGTTCCAATCTAACTCAAACGAAGAGCAATTTTGAACATCCTTGACCTCTGTAGTTGGAATTAGCCTCTGGCTCTGCCAACTGGGGCCCTCTATCCATTTGACTTAGCCTACAAGGGTTGCTGATAGGCTAATCCGAACCACCAACCATGGTGAGCTAAAAAGGGGACATTACAATAGCTCATGCCCTCAAGTGTAGTACTCCATTTTAGGGTGGCCAACTCACATGGATTCCATCCATTGTACAACGATTCACCACTCTTCAATCCTATGCCTAGAATTAGGAGAGTGCATTTAGTCAATCCAAACTCAATTGTAACCAATGTCATAAGGTTTGATATCTTGTTCATGTTTGGCAAGAATAAAACTCTCGTGAAGCTCTGCAATGGGAAAAAAAAATTGAAAAAAGATTTGTGATTAATTCACTTTCTATAAACTTAATTTTTTTAAAAATATAATATAGAAACAAAAATTATCAAAATAATTTAACATGGCTAAATAACTAAATTTGGAAAAATCAGAATTCCATGTTTTTTGCAAATATGGGTAAGGGTTTTCACACACTAAAAATATTGATAAATTTATTTTATATAATATAAATATGTAGTTTTACAATATTATATTTATAATTATTATTGATAAATTAATTCATTAATAAATTATAGTATATATAGATATTTAAAACTAGCAATTGCACCTTGGTGTGCAATGGGTACGCTGAAGAGGTATGGAAAGTCAATTAATTAAAAACTTGGTCTATCATTTCATATATTTGTGCAACTAATATGGTCAAAAACCTCTCAAATTGGAAGATAATCAATCTCTATTACCATAAACCTTAACCCTAAACCATATCACAAACATTGAACCGTAATCATAAATAAATTCATAATACAAACTCTTAACACAACCCTAATCCTAATCATGACATAGACCTAAACCATTATCCTAATCCTAACCCTAATAAAAATTGTAATTTTAGCCATAAAACTAACCATAATCCTAAGTCTAAGCTCAATCTAACCTTAACCTTAACCGTAATCAAAATCCAAACCTTGACCATAATACTAACTATAATGTAACCCCTCACCCTAGCCATAATTATAACTCTAAACCCTATTTACAACTCTAACCCCAACCCTAATCTAACCCTAACCCTAACTAAAATAGTAAACCCTAATCCTAAACAATCATAACCCAAACTCTAAACCCAATCCTAACCCTAACCATGACGAAAGCCTAAACTCTTAACCCTGAATATTAACTCTTAGGAAAACTGTAACCCTACCCATAGTTACAACAATGATATAAACCTTAAACCTAAACCATAATTGTGATCGTAAACCCTAATCCAAATCCTAGTTATAACAATAACAATGATGTAAAACCTAAAACATAATATTAACCCTAAAATAAACTCTTACCCTAATCCTAACCCTAGTTATAACAATAACAATGATACTAACCATCGGGTGGAATAGCTCTACAATTGTATAAAGTGCATTATTGCAGTGATATTTTGATTTTGTTGATGTTTACAAAGTAGAAATTGGAAAAAAAAATGAAATAAGACAATAAATTGTTTATCATTGCAAATAATTAGTAGTAAGGCAAAAGAAAACTAGAAAACAAATGTCATTTTTGTGTCAAAGAAAAATATCTATCGTGAACTTTATCTTGTTAATTGTAGTTTTAAATAAGCCATTTTCTCCCTTCCAAATCAAATGTATTCCAATCCAAAAATAAAACAAAACCACAAATACATTTTTAAATATAATTTTATAGTATTCAAAATTAAATATATATTTAATATTTATATTGTTAAAAAAATGATATAACATAATAAATATATTTTTAAATATAATTAATTGAAATTCAAAACTAAATATTTTGTTGATATAAATATCTGGTAAATAAAAGTCAAAATCCAATACCTTTGATCATGAATATAAATTAAATAAAAATTAAAATCTAATATATTTGATAAAAATATTAATTAATTATAACTTAAAATTCAATACAATTGAAATTATTAAATATTGATTAATAAAAAATCAAAATCCAGCACATACAGAGTCAATATTAACTCACTTTGTGGTAAATATTTCTTTCATCTACGTATTATTAACGAAGCTTGGATATCGTAAACTAAAAAAAAGTTTAATAGTAAATTGATGGAGCCAAAAACATGATACAAATAGTTCTTTTTAAAATGACGAATACGGTGAATAAGTGCTTTACACGCCTGCACATTGGTTGTGCTTTCAATGTAATATGTACCTGTGCTCACTGATGTCAAGGAGAAAGAACTGACGTCAGATCGAGTATATATTAAATATGCAAGTGGATCGTTGACAGAATAGTAATGAATGCAAACAAAAGACGTGGACGATAATAAAGTATTGTCACTGCTACACACATACGCTAACAGAAAATGTATTAACGCCGAAATAAAAGGAAAAAATGCAAACGGTTGAGATTGTTCAATTGTCTTGCAGACGTTTTTGTGAGTTTTGAACCATTGATTTTAATTATCACCTTGTCCATCTCATATAAGAGACACCTTTGGTGTAATAATACATTATATAAATATTTTAAAAATATATAGAACATAATATAAAGAAATAACATCAAAAATATAAAAACATAATATAATAAATTTATTGTAATTTATACAATATAAATATGTATTTTTATTTTTATATATTTGTATTAATTAAACAATCATTAATATATATAAATAAAATACGTTATGTATCTGAAGGCATTTTCTATAATTTTGTCATGTGAAATCTCAATTCAGATTTAATTTTATGCACTATAGTTCTATAATGTATAATATGAATGCCTCATATTATATTTATGAATAACAGAAAAATCCTATATTTTTCAAATTTTCCCTATTTTTGCAATTTTCATTTCTGCCATCTGGGAAATATGTACTGCTATCCCACCGTCATTCTCCTGAAAACTCCATGGGACATTGATTATGTATGCATTATAAATGTTTAAGCCTTTGATGTGTTGAAAACTAACAAAATCGGACTAGCTACCATACATATGCATAAAACTACATATTCACAATGTTCTGAGAATAAATCATCTGAAGGTTTCAAACCAGTAATACTGATGGAGAGACAAACCTTTAGAGATGCAAAAACTGTTGCCAAACGACAAGCCATAGTATTAAGACAATCTTCATAATCTCGAGTGTTTTCAGTGTGTTCCCCAAAGAGTTGTTCTAAAGCCCTCTCTTGATCTGTAGAAAAGCCCTGCAATGTATGCTATGGTGGTTAACCTTCATTCTAATCAGTAGCACATTAAAACAATCTAAAAACTTACAGAGTTGAGCAACTGCTCTAATAGTTTTAAACCCATCCAAAAGAACAGAAGGTTACTTTCAAAGCCAATCATCATATTGAAGATTTGAAGCCAACTTTGTCTTACCATGCTAAGCTTGCTTATAATAGTATAAACAAAATTACAAATATGGATATATCCTATACATCACAAAGCTTGCCAAGGATAACCTGATACCTGTAAATCAATAGCGAAGTACTCCAAGTTCATCTGCCAATAGTTGTAAGATAGAATTCAGAGTCAAATCATTATAGAGATGCACATACTCTAGACTTTTTTATTTTCCACAAATGAATGCAAGCATGATTTCCCCAGAGAATTCAAAACCTAATAAAGCAAAACTTATGAAGCAAAGGACAGGCTCATGAATAATAGGATACATTTAATTGTTTACCTCCCTTAAAGCACCTATGCGAGATAGAATACTTGTGTCTCTTTTGATAAGATTGACCAATTCTTTCGGGATGGGTGAACTGAAGAAAACAAAGGCCCTGGGAAAGCATTCACCTCAAAAAAGGTTAAAAATTAGGCCAAATAAAAGAATCAATCACATCATCCAGAATATAGAGAAAGAAATCAAGTAATGTGGTATGATGACATAAAAGTTCTATACAAGCTAAAGTTTTGCCCTAGATTTGCAATTACGAAAACAATAAATAATCTTCTTTGATAGAAGAAAGACAACATAATACCGTACACCCACCTCTTGTATAATGGAGACTTCCCTGCCATATCAGATATAAACATCTTGACACTGCAGAGAATATGAAAGAAGTTAAAATGATTCTCAATCTTCTCATTCGCTTCAGACAGTATCATAAGGAGAGTCATCATGTCAAAACATTTTACATGGAGTTGTGATAATCATCCTTGATGTTAATAAAACTACTAAGCAAAAAAAAAACATTTAATACTGAATACTCAAATGACATGGAAATTTTGAATCAGAAACTGAACAAACACAACAGTTAAACATCCAATATCACTACATGCGCATGGAAATTGCTAGAAGAGAACATATTTGGTGGTTTATTATACTTTCATCATACCAAAATAAAAAAATAATTTTCCGTGACATTGTGTTCAAATATGTGCACAACACATGTTCTTTGATTTGCAGTTCCTATCGCCGATGTCCTGAGGGCTGAGGGAGTAGATAGGGATAGAGGAGAGGATACCACCATTGTACGGTATGCAGGAGGTCAGGTGAGGGAGACATACCAAGCATGGACGTAGAGATTGAGATGGATAGCATATTGGAGAGGTTGAAGATGGGGGTTGGAGATATTCCACCACCCTCACCGACAATATTGATGGTGCAGCACGCTGACGAGCACAGATGGACAAAGGAGGCACCATGGGCGATACAGGGCGAGGTTATTGAGATAGAGGAACAAAGCACCCAACAGGGGAACACCTCCCTACAGGAGGCAAGGGCGACAGGAGACATTGTGCCAAAGGCCACTCAGGAGGAGGCTTCCATCCCATTTTTCAGACCAGACAAACAGGATGCACTAGCATCCATCCAGCTATTCTTGGCAGAGTTGGAGGGGATGGTTGTAGCAGCACGTGAGGTGGCAGACCTCACTAAGCAGTTGGACATAGGCCCTATCACAGTAGAGGCAGAGAGGCTTCTCAAGTTCATGCAGGGAGATTGCGAGCGGGAATTCACAGAGCACCTCAAAGCTCGAGGATTGCCCCACACGCAGATTGCAGAGATGGAGTGGGGCAAACCACACATTCTAGAGGGGCAGGCAGGTATGATGAGTATCCTTATACAGCATAGATCAAACAATCCAAGATACATTCCTTCAGCTCTAGAGGGCAACCCAGGCCACACAGAAGGCAGAAGAGGAGAATACTCTGGTACTGGGACAAGAGGCAGCCTTGCAGGCGAGAGTGGTAGAGCAACAACAGGCTATCACTATGTTGGAGAACGAGATAGCTTAGGAAAAGGTAGCCCAAGCTAGGAAGGAGGAACAGTTGTCAGCCACCACAATGGAACTAGAACGCACAAAGAAAAATTTGATAGATGCACTCAGGCTGATGAAGCAACGAAGGAAAAACAGATGATAGCTAATCAAGACCTCAAACTCCTCTGACAGCAACTCCCACGACCGACATCCTCCACCACTCTAGGGACATCCTCTCATCTTTTGTCTCAATAGATTTGATTCATGTTACATCAGCCATTTTGTTTTGCTGTCTGGAAGACTTCTTTTTTGGGGGGGCCTGATGTTAGCTGTAGTTAATCATTAGGAATAATACTTTACATGGAATAAAAGTATGTCGTTCTATCAATGTTATGTGCATTATGTTTTCTAGATTATTATGTTCTTTATGTTCTTGTATGAATCTTCCCATTTACTCTATGTAAAACAAATAACCCCATAGGGAGTAAACACTTTGAAGAAACTAAAGATGTTGCATGCTGAAGCTGAGAGGAGAGTGAAGCCATGGCCAGCTGCCAAAAAAGGTAATTACTATAAATTGTACCTGTTAAAATAGTAACTTACTTAAAATAGTAAGTCTTAGACAAGTTCAGAATCACCTAGAAAGTGCCATTCATCTCCACTAACCTGTCTATACCAGTGTTCCAAGACTCGGACTCGCCTCGGACTCGAAAAGCTCAAAATGGACTCGGACTCGGACTCGGCGCCCGGACTCGGCAAGGACTCGGCAAGGACTCGGCAAATCAAAAAACCCATGAAATGCAAAGATTTTTAAGGATTTTAAGTTTTTTTCCTGCAATATTTAGTCAATTAACATCTAATACACAATAATTGAGATAAATAGAAACTCCTTTGCACACATACACAACTTTGCATAGATCACATAAGTAAAAATACGGATTTCTGAAGAAAACTAGTTAAAGTTACTGACACTGTTAAACCAAATAACATATAGAAATCTGAAATATAGTGTCACTGTCAAATGATAAATCAAAATGTCTACAATATTCATGGAATATGAAATCCATGGAATGAGAAGTTCAAAACATATATCAAAGATTCAAAATAAAGGCTCATAGCCTCATAGTAGCCTATGTCCTCCTACGAGTACGCCTAAAATGACAAATGGAAGACTCTATAGCCATCCTCTCTCCCTGTGTCTGAGGCTGAACCAAAACAGGATCCTCAGTGACATGCTCATCGGAAACCTCCTCCTCCTCATCATCCTCCTCATCATCACCCTCCTCATAATCCTCATCATCAGACTCGGATCCACCACTGTCAGCCTCAGGGTCCTGCACTGGGTCTCCTCGTGCTCTAGCCTCCTCCTGTGCCATCGCTACTGCCTCTGCCTCTCGATCCACCTGATCAACCCACTCCAAGTCTCTATCACTGAAGACAGGATCATTCATCTCAGTGTTCCACTCTTCTTGTGGATCAATGTTCTCTAATTGAATTGGAGATGTGTCAGTGCCCAAGATACGTTTGTGACGAAGGCGAAGGTTGTAGTGAACAAACACAAGATCATTCATCTTTTTCACGGCCAACCTGTTGCGCTTCTTGGAGTGTATATGCTCAAACATACTCCAATTGCGTTCGCATCCTGAAGCACTAGATGGCTGGCTCAAGATACGAATGGCAATCCTCTGTAGATTTGGCACCTTAGTACCAAACATCTCCCACCATACATCTGAAACAAGAAAATTTGAAATCAGTTCTATAACTTTAACTTTATCAATCTAGATTCTAAAGTGGTAAACCGTAATAGAATTAGAAATTAGAAATTAGAATTTGGAATCATAGATTCTTACCAGGCATCAATGCAGTTCGATTTTTTTTGCATATCTCTCGTGCAAATAAGTCCCCTTGTGCTTTGGTGTACATCTCTACCTCACGGACTGTACTTGTGGAAATTGCATCATCAAGTGACATCCTCTCTATAACATCATAGAGGCCACTCCACACCTCCCCATCAGCCTTGAAACTTGGGCTGAATTGGTATGCTGGATTAAGGAAGTAGGCAGCTGCATGTATAGGCCTGTGAAGTAGATTGTGCCATCGCCTATCAATAACATCCCATAGGGGACCATATCTATCTTGATTTCCTGCATAAAAGGATCGAATGGCCTCTTTCACCCTATCCATGCCCTCATAAATGTATCCCATTGAGGGCTTCTCTCCATCAGCAACCCGTAGGAGAACAACAAGAGGTCGTACAAGCTGCAATAAATGAAGTTGAACAATGAACATAAAGTTATAAACAAGTGTTTAACAAAAAATAATGATATGAAAGGGAATTGGAAATGAGGACAAAAAGGAAAATTACATCAACAATCTCTTTGGCCGGTTGCCAAAAGTTTCTCTCATCAAAAACCATGTCAACCATGGCAGCCCCTGCAGTGGTCTTTGCATATGATGATCTTGTCCACTCCTCACATACAAACATGCCTTTCATACCGGCCTTTGACTTGAGCATGGATTGCAACATGAGAAAATTTGTTGCAAATCTAGTGACCCCTGGACGAGACAACTCTTTTTGCTTTGTGTGTTGCCTCATAAGGTTGAGGACCCAAGTATGATTATATATATACTTGCAAATATTTCTTCCTATGTCTACACATGTTTTGATCCAAGGAAGTTTGCCAAGGTCCTCCAACATGAGGTCAATGCAATGAGCGGCACAAGGGGTCCAAAATATGTGAGGGTGCCTCTCCATAAGAAGTTTACCTACAAAAAAAATAAACAAATTAAAAAAAAGACTTAAAGCAAGAGAAGTAAGACATAGAAATTAAAAATTAAAATAATTTAAAATTTTACCTGCTGCAACATAATTTGCTGCATTATCTGTGCATATTTGCACCACATTCTCCTCACCAACCTCCTTCAACACTCCCTCTATCACCTCACAAAGATACTCAGCATTTTTTGTCTTCCCCGAGGCATCAATGGATTTCAAAAACATTGTACCACCTGAGAAAAAATAAAGCAATTTAGTAGTAGTACTTACTACTATGATCAATGATCAATCTAATTCATAATTTCATAACTTAAGTCTTATAGCTTAAAAACTTAACATACCTGATGAGGAGACAAGGAAATTCAGAAGTGTCCTATTTCTTCTATCAGTCCAACCATCTGTCATGATGGTGCAACCCTTTGCCTTCCATACCTTACGTTGCTCCTCAATTTCAACTTGTACATCAGCAACTCGTTGGGACAAAATAGGACCTCTTAGCTCCTCATCATTAGGGGCTTTGAACCCCGCACCACAAACAGTAACAGCATCTATGGCAATTTGCCAATATGGAGACCTAAAAGCAATTAAATAAATAAATTAAAAAGAAGACCTAAAGCAAGAGAAGTAAGACATAGAAATTAAAAATTAAAATTATATATTAATAAGTACCTTGCTGCATTGAATGGAAGGTTGTTGTAGAAGAAAAAATCTCCAAGTGCTAGTTTTGCTTTGTCATGCATCTCCTTATTCCAATTCATGCCCTCAAGCGATGGTTGTGCACCAGGAGTTGTGCGTGGAGCAAAGATGGAATCAAGTGTGGATGGTTTCTTACGAACCCGACCCCCAATGCTCACACTCGCAGATGCAGAAGTAGTACTAGTAGTACTAGTGCCAATAGGAGTCCTAGCATGTGTCCTTGAAGAGCCCTGTGTAGCTAAGGCTGCCATTTCTTCTGCTTGTTTCTTCTGTAATTCTTTCTTCTCTTCAGCTGCCTCTAAAATAGCTATCATCCTGTGTTTGACATCTTCGGGAACCAGTAAACATGCTTTGGCATCCCGCTTTGGTATATGTGCAAGATGATATTTCAGCCTATTAATGCCTCCCCCATTATATGTTACCTTACAATGCCAACATGTAACAACTCCTTTTTTATGGCCAGGGATGGCATGTAACCAAGCCTCATCCCTTGCTACGGCACGAGGGTCTGCATCCGGGTTTGTTTTAGGCATACTTCCACTTCCACTACCCTCAGTCTGAGACATGATAGTGGTGGCAGCTGCAATATATCATAAATAAAACAAAATAAGCATCTACAAAACTACAATATATATTATAGAAACTGAAAATCAATTTTACGGTTTACCAACACTAGAAATGTAAAATTGTAATTTGTAAATACTAAATACTAAACAAAATGGAAACAAAAAAAGATTCATGAATGCAAAAAAAAAATACAAAACAACAAAAAGAAAGTAACATACCTCTTGGAATTTGCTCTAGAAATGGAAATGCAAATCAACTTTGTAGAAGCCTCCTCCAAATGTGTCTTTCAACTCCTCTCAATGCTTACATGCAAGCTACAAAGTGCAACAAAGTTGAACAAACAATCAGCAATTCTTCAATGAGAGCCAACCGGTTTTCTTCCTAAAACCCCAATCCTCTTCTCTCAAGCTTTTTTTCTCTTTTCTTTCCTTATGCAAGTGATAGAATGACCTTTTTAGGTCAAAGACATATTATAACATGCATAACAAACCAAAAAAACAAAACAAAATAATTAAAAAGTGCTTTTTTAAAGCGCTGAAAAGCGCTCACTGCCGGCAGAGTCCAGGCATCGGGACTCGCCGAGTCTGGCGAGTCCATGGACTCTGCAGGACTCGGCGAGTCCATGCCTGACTCGGCCGAGTCCGAGTCCAGAGGCAGCCAGACTCGGCTGGCCTGACTCTGGCTCGGACTCGCCGAGTCAGGCATGGACTCGGCGAGTCCTGGAACGCTGGTCTATACACAGCTGCAGCATCAAAAAATGCGCCTAACCATGTTGGCACCAACCTGGAGACCAGCACTAATTGTATAACAAGAGGACCTAAAAATGGGGACATTACAAATTCAAGGCTGGGAGTTGTATGGGATCCACAAAAGAATAATAAAATATTTTTTTAATTAATTTTGGACCTTTTTTTAAAAAGGCATTGAGTGCAACTGCAAGGGGACAGCTAGTTATTCCCCCGAAGTTCCTGCATTTCTAGGACATCATGGCCAAAAAACATCGATCAAGGATGGTGAGAGGACCTTTCCAAGGCATCCTAAGAACATCCCTAGTATGGGGACATGTCGAAAAATGCCGAAAACATGTCCTCAAAAAACATAGGTATTCTTTGGCCTATTAAATATGAATCAAAAAATGGTAGGCGTATAAAAGAACGTCTTAACCAGTTTTTGAAAGATTTAGGAAATGACATGGCAAAGTAGATCATGAGTACTCAAGATTATTCGGAATTTTTTTAAATTATTGTAGCTGTGAAGTTGTCCAAAATAAATAATAGATTCAAAAAACAACTTTTCATCACTTGCTACAACAGTGAGATAGCAAATGCAGCACATGCTTGAATGGTAGAAGCACAAATTGCTATGTGCTCACATAGATTCAAGATTGCCATAACTACCTTGAACCTCTTCACATTTTCACCGTGAAGGAATATGACAACGTATGACAAATGGGATCTTTGTATAGTACGCACCAAGAAGAGATGAACCCCATGTCTTTTATCATGCAATTCCAAAGAAATGTACAAACAACGCCTTGGTTGAAACAACCATCTCTTGCAATTGAAGCAAACAAAAAGGTAGCTCTGAACCATATTAGCTTTATTGTACAGGCCACTCAAACAATACAAATATTGCATATACCAAGTTACTAGTTCAGATTCGAGTGCACTAGTGCAGCAAAATAAAAATGAGGTTGGGCTCTATTTGGGCACATCAATACAAAAAAAAGTAAAAACATATAAAAATCATACATATATACATATTTGCAAGCTAAAAATAGGAATTAAATTCAGAAGAACAAAGCATGCATACAATTAACAAAACCTCAATAAAAATAAATATACAATTTCAATGTCGATCTGACACGCTCATGTTATGATAGAAATTCATTGTTCAATATTAAAAAAATAAAATCAGCAATGAGTGTCATATACATCTTCATAAAGATCGTTATAATCATCATTATTATCATTGCCACTAGATGATGTAGGTAGATTAAAAGGACCACGAGTGCCATTAGCACTTGTACTAGAAGTATGCTAGCTATCTAACTCAAACCATGAAGATTCTTGGGAAGCAGAAGCATCCTAATCAATACGCCCAAGCGCTACATCCCACAATCTTGTTGCTCTGCCTTCAAAAGAAAGTGCAAGTTGAAATGCAAGTACAGTAACTCCTCTGTTTTTTCTTATGCCAACTAGTTGTAGTTCACTGAAAGGATGAAAATGTATTTACAAAGATATATTTGAGCAGAATTTGAGTATAAACTCCTTCATCCACTCAATGAAGTGCAACCAAAATAAAGATAGGGGTGTGTGCATGTGGATGTATTATTATGGCTCTGCTATAAATACTTAAAAATTTCTAGGGTTGTTTTGATTGCAATTTTTACTAAACCCACTTTTATTGTTTAGTTTGTTATTTTCCTTTTTCTTAAGTAATGCATTAGGCACTCCTTTTCCTATGTCCACTGGATGCACTTCCAATCCTATGACCTATTGTGATCAATTGTGGATGTTAATACAATAGTAGAAAAACTCACACTCGGCAATAACTTCGCAAGTGCAAAAAGTTCAAAATGTCAAGACTTGGCGAAAAAGCAAGAGAAAACTCAAGAAAACCCAGCAATTTTATCAAACATTTTAAAATATATAATTCAAAACAAAAATATTCTTCAAAAACACATACTAAATTTCTAGGGCATATAACAGATTTCCTGTTGGCATTAACCGGTAAGGATGTAACCTGTATATGGCAAAGTGGTGTTGTCATTGATGTCCAAAGCTAACATTGGTCAAACAGTGAATAGGTGACAATAATAGTAAACAGGTGCAATCAACAAAAGAGACTAGTTAGGAAATCGGTGACACATATTGAGCAACTTGTTTGGAAACCGGTGACACATATTGAGCAAGAAGAAGTACTGTGACCAGTGAAGTCACTAACCGGTGCAATGACCAGTCAAGTATATGATCGGAACCGAGGAACTAGAAACTGAACCGGTATAGCTGGTATAGACAGAGAAAAGAAGAGTGGCAGGTGAAGACAAAGACTTGTACACTATGTAAGGGTGTAAACCAATCATCTTTGATCGGTGAGATATCATTGAGACCACTGAACCGGTGAAAGTCACAGTTGACAAACACTTGAGTGACTCTTCTGTCGAGATTTGTTGCACAATTCACAGAGGACTTTGTGTTACATAAAAGATCAGTGCAAGACACAATTGAAGGATTTAATGTCGAAAGTTAAGGCATTAAAACATGGCGGAATCTCAAGTAAAGGACGAAATCTCAAGTAAAGGAAAGTATGCGACATGCATCTGTTGTTTCCTTTACAAAACAGAAAAAGTATATGGCATGCATCTGATGTTTCCTCTCAGAACTAAGACTCAACTGGATGATGGATCCAAAGGAGATCTTTAAGGAGGTTGCACATGCAAAAAGAGGGAAGGGCAAGTAGTCTATTTATTCTTCAGCCAATGAAGAATATCGTTTTCCTTCATTCTACCAAAAGAGAAAGAGTGAACCTGTACGCTAAGCAAGGTACGGTAAGGGAAAAGGAGAAGAAAAGGTGAAGATAACAAGAAAAGAAGAGTGTGCAAGAAAGCGCAACGACCTGAAGAGAGCATACCTGTGGTGCCTAGTGATGATTCTTAGTTGATGAACACAACGATCTTATCAAGCTCAGCAAAGTCAACTCAAAAAGATCAAACCCTCTATTGCTCTCTGACAATTGCAATAGCAAAAATACCAGTATTTGGGTGGACATTAACAAGTCCCTTGTATTAAATCCCTTAACCAAGTGACATTGAGGAGTAGATGTTCTAAAGTCCTTTAACAAGGCAGGCTTTAACCGGCCTTATTTCTTAAATCCCTTAACCGGGTCGCATCTAACAATGCATTTGTAATCCTTTAACAGGGCGCACTTCAGAAGAGTGCAAAATTTGTGAGTTCTACTCACACCATGGTTTTCTCCCGTTTTGGGTTTCCACGTGATACATCTAGTGTTCTTTACTGCTTTGATCTTGTGATAGTTATTTCTTTGATAGGATTTGTTTTACATGCAACTATAGTTGGATCATATCAGATTGTTTTTAAGTTTTAGTGGGTGTTTATTCACCCCTCCCCTCTCAGCACCGGTTGGGACCATTAATTGGTATTAGAGCCAAGTTCCTTTTTTGTGCTGCTTAACCACAACAAGGAATAGATCAAATGATGAGAAAGGAAGGACCCAAGCTTTCTAAGGAAAAATTCAGTTTATGGTGCAGCAGAATGAAGTTGTACATGAAAACCATTGGAGATCAGTTCTAGAATCATGTAATTACAGATTACAGCGAACCCACCGGTACCTTGACAATTGTTCAACTGAAGATCAGAAGTGAACACACGGCTGCTATGGATATGATAGCTAGTATGCTCCCTGACCATGTCTATGCTGAAATTGAACATCTGACTACAACTTGCCAAATGTGGGCAAAGCTACAAAATGTGTATGGAGGCGACCCACATGTTCAAAGAGCAAAAGTACAAAGCCTCAGAGGCAAATATGATGACATGAAGATGAACGAAGGAGAAGACATTGAGCACTACAACAATAGAATAAAAGAAGTGTTGAACTTCCTCAAAAGCACTGGAGAAACACTGAGTGAGCAAGATGTGATAAGTAAGATAATGAGGACGCTAAGGCCATAGTATGCCATCAAGATCTCAGCCATACAAGAGCTCAGATCAGTGAGCACATCTCAAGTCACCCTTGACTCTCTTATCAGTAAGTTGACTGCTTTTGAATTAATCAATTATGATAACAGCTTACCCATATTAGATGTTTCTTTTAAGTCTTCTGTGAATATTGCTTCCACCAAGAAAGGAAGAGAGACCGATAATAGTTCTACCAGTAAGTCTGGTCATTTCATTGAAAATCTACTCTCAGAAGAACTAGAGCAGGATGAGTTTGAAGAACTCATCGCAAGGAGATTTCCAAGAGGAAAAGGGAAGTACAAAGGGAAACTTCCATTGAAGTGCTTTTCTTGCAATAAGATAGGACACATTGCTGCCAAGTGTCCAAAAAATGAAAATAAAGAAAAGTTCAACCGATTCAAGAACAAAGGAAAGGAGTGCTACCTTGTTGAGGAAGGTGTCACAGACAATGATTCTGAAGAATCAGGAGATGATGAAATTGACTTTGCGGCAATAAAAGAAGAAAGCACAGTGATAAGTGAAATGGCACTAATCTCTAGATCCCATCAATGTGACGACTGGATCATTGACAGTGGATGCACTCACCACATGACTGGTGAGAAAAACAAGTTCATCGGCCTGAAGCTTAATGATGGTGGATCGGTGACATTTGGTAACAATGCTCCCTATGCCATCAGAGGCAAAGGCTCAATAGCACTTGGCAATGAAGTTGTTCCAAAGATGTGTGCTGGGTAGAAGGACTCATGTACAATCAACTGAACAACAAAGGATACCTGTTGGAGTTTGGGCAAGGTTCTTGTACTATCAAGAATCAATCGAGAGCTCATGTTGCCACCGGTAGAGGAAGCAAAGGGAACCTATTCTACCTGAATTCAATCGAGGGGGCTTGCCTCATTGCTACTGCAAAAGGGGATACAGAGAAAACTTGCCTCATGTCAAAAGATGACAATAGCTGGTTGTGGCACAAAAGACTCTACCACATAAACTTTCATAGCATTGTCAAAGTAGGAAGAAGTCAGTCAGAGGGCTTCCTAATATTTTAAAACCTGAAAGGGCTATGTGTAAAGAATGTGAACCAAGGAGGACCAATGAGGACGAAGAGCTACTATGGCGACAAGTATTTCATGCTCTTTGTAGATGATTTTTCAAGGATGATGTGGACACTCTTCCTTAAGGAAAAATCAGAGGCCTTCCATACGTTTAAAATCTACAAGGCCTGAGTGGAGAAGGAGATCGGTAAAAGCTTTAAGTGTAAAGTCAGACAGAGGAAGTGAGTACACCTCTCAAGAGTTTACTCACTACTGTGAAGAACAAGGGATAAAAAGGCAGATGTTTGCACCAAGAACCCCTCAACAAAATGGAGTCACTGAAAGAAGAAACAGGACTCTGATAGATTGTGCAAGAACTCTAATGATTTAGAAGGATCTACCCCATCACTTCTAGGGAGAAGCAATTAGCACCGTTGTGTATATATTGAACCGGGTTCAAGTCAAGAAAGGAACCAGTAAAACCCCATATGAGTTATGGTTTGGTCATACTCCCAGTGTAAGCTATTTCAAAGTTTTTGGTAGCAACTGTTACATCAAAAGAGATGTTTACTCTGGCAAGTTTGAGCCAAAGAGTGATGTAAGCATATTTTTGGGTTACTCCACCAAAAGTAAAGCCTATCAGTGTCTAAATAAGAGGACAGGAAAGATAGTGGAAAGTGCAAATGTGAAGATAGAAGAGTATTCAGAGCCAAGGGATAAGAACAATCATGATGAATCAGTCAATCACCAAGATCATGATGTAAATAATCATTTAGAATTCAGTGAAATAATTGTCGTTGATGAAGAAGAATAGGTAAACAGACCCTTAGAACAGGGTAATGTGCCTAAGCCAGGAAGGGATCAAAACATTAGACCAATTGAAGAAGATGAACAAGAAGTTGTTCATGATCTCGCTGAAAATGTTGCTCAACCGATAAATGAAGACCGGGATCACCGACTGGTTCTGCCAAAGTATGTCACATATCACTCCACTGATAACATTATTGGTGACAAACGTGCTAACATTCTAACCAAGAGAAAGGCTAGAGAAAGTATCTGTTTACTTCTAGCATTGAGCCTAAAACTACCAGAGAAGCTCGGGAGGATGACAACTGGGTTAAGGCAATGGAAGAGGAGCTTGAGCAAAAAGAAAAGAATGAAACATGGACTTGTTGATGTGAGTTTTGTACCACTACATAACATATAGCAATTGAATGACTTGATACAGCGTACCAAACACTCAACCCTCTCTTGAAAAGTATATAAGATACTCCAAAGTTCCTTACACCTGTGGATACTAACTCAGTTATATAAATGTGATTTGCTGGTAATCACTTCGGCGGGCTTACGTTGTTCATTCCAAGAAACTTGGTGGTGCTTTGCCTTTCAAACATTCTCAAATGATTTTCTATTTATCACTTCCAACTTTGCTCTTCAAACTTTCAAACTTCAACTTCTCAACTTCAACTACTAAGCTATTGATTACTTCTACTCCTAAGGATGGAAAGATTGGCAAATGGACGGGGATCAACCTAATGAAAGCTTGCCAGCGGCTCTACCTCCATAGATGCAATGATTCAAGGGGAATGAGACTAGATTACCACACAAGGCTCCTCAACAAGCCGCTAAGGTGCTAGTGGCCTAGTATAAGATCCTCATCAAACATTCACCAACATCACCATTACAACTAATCATCTACTTTTATTCTAACAACATCAAATGAAATCCTATTTTAATTTGAGAGATGAGAAGAAACATGCAATACACCAAAATGATCATGTATATCCACCATGCAAACCACAACAATGAATAGAGAACAATTTTGATAGTATTTTGGCAACAATTCTCCAACATAACTCTTTTTACAAATGAGAACAAATGGCCTTATATAGAGGCTCAAAATTACAATGAGTGGCCAAGATTAAGAGGCAAAATCAAGGGCCAAGATTAAACCCTACAAACCCTAATTAGGGTTACAAATTTTCAACCAATTACATGAGGGCACCAACTTTGTGGGCCAATGAGAAAATTACAATAATTTGTCAACCAATGAGAACATAGGACACTTGGCATGATTTGATTGCATGCACATGAAATTGCCACCTCATCAACCTTGTCTTATAAAGTTCATTAATCCTTGAGATGAGATGAAGCCTTGGATGCTTGAGCTTGTCCTTAGAAATTTTCTCACCACCACTTGAACTTGCTTGTACTTGATGTCTTGACCTTAAAAGATTAAGGTCTCCATGCACTTGGGGTAATCTTGCCTTGACCTTGGTGGCTTGCCTAGGTGTGAACCTTGTGCAATTTAAGAGCCTTGCTCTTAGCCACCGCCTTGAAATCAAACTTGACCTCTCTCAACCTTTCAATCACTTTCCTCCTTGCTTCAACACTTTGCCATTTTTAACCTTCCTATTTGGATTTGATCTGCATGCATGCATCTTTGTTTCAATAACCTTGGGTTTTAGGCACCTGCCCTCACCATATCTCCTTGATTGTTCCACAATCCACCCATCACTGAGTTCATCAACTGCTTTCATCAATGCCTTCCTCCTTGGTTAACCCTTGACTGCCTTCAACTGTTCGAACTGCCACAACCTTGCCCTTTTGGCATAAGTACTTGCCTCAACCATAGTGGTGCAATGCATCTCCCCAAGATTAGATTTGGTTCGACTAGCAAAGCATCACTAGTAGTCTTGCACCCGAATTGAAGTAGGACCCCATGTAGATTTGCCCCGATTTTGTACTATTTAAGTTGCAACTCTAAATTCATGCTAAAGATCCTAATCCAATTAATCTTTCTTTTATCATTTCCAATCTCTTCAATAAAATAAAACATCCAAGAATCAAACTGTGTACCTTTAGTAGAGCCCGGAATTTGACTGAAAAGCACGATGAGGTCGTTGCACTCTGATTTGTTGTATCCTGTTTGCTGCTAGGGTAGACTGAACACTTCCTTGTACAAATCCATACTATTTGATCCTCTTTGCCACAGGGGACTAGCTGTCTCTCAACCTCTCTCTTAATTGAATCATATCAAAGGTACCAATGTTGGTGTCTCCAACGTATTTCAATTTTGAGCGGAAGTTGGAATTGGGTATCATGACTTCCTTGTCTCCTATTTCAGCATTAATTCCTTTGGGTCACTTGCTTGCATTAACATCAGCCATCCTAAACACTTATCACTCCCCGCCTTTTCTACAATGCTGGTGAAACTACACTTATCACTCCAATCTTCGCCTAGGGGTGGAATACTACACTTATCACTCCCCGTCGTTGCCTTAAGATGGGCTACACTTATCACTCCAAATCTTCCCCTAAAATGAAATGCAATGATGCAAACTACACTTATCACTCCCCGCCTTTGCCTTAAGATGGACTACACTTATCACTCCAATCTTCGCCTAGGGGTGGAATACTACACTTATCACTCCCCGCCGTTACCTTAAAATGGGCTACACTTATCACTCCAATCTTCTCCCTAAAATGAAATGCAATGATGAAATGCAAGCAAGAACTTGAGGGAAAAAAGTCAATCAAGACAATCGAGTAATCAACCTACTAACCAAACACCTAACTCTACTCTTGAAATTAATTTTCAACACCTAAACTAGCACCAATGAAATGAAAGCAATTAAAGAGAGAGGAAAAGATAGGCCACTCACCAAAAACAAAGCTTGGAATTCCTTCTCCATGTAATTGGCTTAGCTTGATTCTCAAAATCTTCTATCTCCACAAGAAAATCTCCCCTTCTCCAATTCACTCTCAAAATCTGATTGCTATGAATCTTCTATCAATAAATTCTTCTATTACAAATCTGATTTGCCTCAACTCAAGCTTCTTCTCTTCATCAAACTCTCCAATTTTCGAATTTGCTTTTCGGATCTGCTTTTTCGGACTGCTTTTTCGGACTGCTTTTTCGCTCTGCTTTTTTGGACTGCTTTTTCGGACTGCTTTTTCGCTCTGCTTTTTCGGACTGCTTTTTGCTTCCAAGAGAAAAGGAGAGAAGTGAATGAGATGGTGAAATGAAGTGGGGGAAAGCTCCCCTTATATACCAAATTTTGCCTCCAAAAAAGCAAGGCTGACTTTGTAGGAGGGAAAAATAAAAAAATTAAAATTGCCAAATTAAACATGAATTAAATGAAATAAATTGCCCAGCCCTAGGGGATTTTATTTTAATTTAAAATTGGGTCAACCTAGTGCAAAATTATCGGTTTAAATTAGCCAAATCCGAAATTATCATAGGCCCTAAAATTGAAATTTTGAAAAAAGGTCATTTAGGCCTCCAATATAGCTTTAAACCCTCCCCATTGTGGACCCAATAACTTGCATTGAATTTCACACCTCCTAGGCCTTAAAATACGTTGAATTTAACACACAAAGGAGCCCAAATTAAATTTCTAAATTACAAACACTTAGCCCAAAAAATATGATTTTAATGCATTTAATCATGACAACCAAAATTAATTTTTTATTATTTTGCAACCCAAAAATCATTTTGCAATTTAATTTCCATTTGGCAATTTTATCCTTTTTTATTTTTGCAATTTATTATCTCTATTTGGCAACTTTAAATTTATTCTTTAATTTCCATTTTTCTCCACCAAAAAAAATTTACAAGATTTTCCCAAAAATATCCAATTTCACAATTAAATTTTGAAAATCTCGAGTTCTTCAATTTCATCAATTTTCAAAATTCATCTTAGTCTGAAAATTTTGCAAATTTGCCCTGCCAGATATTTTTCTAACAATCGAAATAAAATATTCCTATTGAATTTCGTTTGGCTTGGAGACAAAATCGACTATTTAAGAAAATCAACATTTCGCACAAGGTGAAAACAAGCAATACCCCCCCAGGCACTTTAAAAACATCCAAGGTGTAAAATTCTCATTCCAAAACCTCTAGATTGCCCAAAATTCGCTAAGGCACCCAAATACCCGGATCTAGAAAAATTGTCAAGGCTTGCTCAAAAAAAAATGGGGGTCCCCAAATTCTTTGGGGCGATGGCGTGAAAACCTTACAACAGGACTCTTGTTCCCAGACCTGAGGACAAGAATGTTATAAGCACCAAGTGGGTGTTCAAAAACAAGCTGAACGATGAAGGAAAGGTGGTGAGGAACACGGCAAGGCTAGTCTGCAAAGGATATGCACAAGAAGCAGGACTAGATTATGGAGAAACCTTTGCACCAGTAGCAAGACTAGAAAGGGTAAGAATTCTACTTGCTTATGCTGCACATAAAAGGTTTAAATTATATCAGATGGATGTAAAATCTACATTTCTAAATGGTATACTAGATGAAGTGTATATAGAACAGCCAAAGGGCTTCTCATCCACAGAGAAAAATGATATGGTCTACAAATTGAAGAATGCTCTCTATGGACTGAAACAAGCCCCAAGAGCTTGGTATGAAAGGTTACACTCATATCTCCTGACCACACGATTCACAAGAACAGGAGATAATAGCAATATGTATCTGAAAACTAGTAAAGAAGGGCATCTAATTGCTGAAATATTTGTGGATGATATCATCTTTGGAGGAGATGACAAAATGAGCAAAGACTTCGCTAAAGAGATGAAGAAAGAATTTGAAATGTCCATGATTGGAGCTATAAATTCTTCATTGGTCTGCAAGTCCATTAGCTCAAAGAAGGTATTTCATATCTCAATCCAAGTATATTAAGCAAATTCTTAAATCATTTGGGCTAAAAGAATCCAGACCGGTTAGCACACCAATGATAACCAACTGCAAGTTATCAAAGGAGGATGATGCTAAAGGAGTCAATGAGACACTTAACCGATCAATGATTGGCAAATTACAGTATGATGTGCACAGTAGACCTGATATTGCACATGCAGTAGGTATTGTGGCCAGGTTCTCTGCAAATCCAAAAGAGACACATTTGATAGCAGTTAAGAGAATATGGTCTATGGTTTCCTCACAAAGGAGGTTTCAAGATAAAAGTGTTCACCGATGTAGACTGGGCCGGTAACATTGATGATAGAAAGAGCACGAGTGGTGGTGCATTCTTTCTTGGAGACAGGATTGTGTCATGGACAAGCAAGAAGCAAAACTGCATTTCACAATCCACAGCAGAAGTTGAGTATGTTGCTACAGCAATTAATTGCACACAAGTAATCTAAATAAAACAAATATTGGAAGGAATCCAAGAACAGGTACCTGAACCAATTGCAATATTTTGTGATAGCACAAGTGCAATCAATATATCCAAAAATCTTGTCATGCACTCAAAAACAAAGCACATTGCTATAAAGTATCACTATCTAAGAGAACAGGTGCAGAATAAAGAAGTAAAGTTGGAATATGTTCCCACAAAAGAACAGGTTGCTGACATATTCACAAAGCCTTTACCGAAGAGTACCTTTGAGTATCTCAGAGGTAAATTAGGAGTAGTTCCCCTTCTTGATCTTCAATAAAAAGACAGAGGAGATCATCAATCCATCAAGCTTTAACAGAGGAATCAGCCTCATCTTAATTGGATTGGTGACAAAGGACTGCTGCTCAAAGGGAGAGCAGACTTCAAAAAAGGTAGTCATTTGACTAGCCTTTGGCATTATTGTCAAAGGGGGAGATTATAACCGGTAAGGTATGTATACCAGTAAGGTATTTGCCATCAATGCCAAAGGGGGAGATTGTTGGCATTAACCGGTAAGGATGTAACCTGTATATGGCAAAGTGGTGTTGTCATTGATGTCCAAAGCTAACATTGGTCAAATAGTGAACAGGTGACAATAATAGTAAACATGTGCAGTCAACAAAAGAGACTAGTTAGGAAACTGGTGACACATATTGAGCAAGAAGAAGTACTCTGACCGGTGCAGTGACCGGTCAAGTATATGACCAGAACCGAGGAACCAAACCGGTATAGCCAGTATAGATAGAGAAAAGAAGAGTGACAGGTGAAGACAAAGACATGTACACTACCTAAGGGTGTAAACCGATCATCTCTGATTGGTGAGATATCATTGAGACCGCTAAACCGGTGAAAGTCATAGTTGACAAACACTTAACTAACTCTTCGACCGAGATTTGTTGTACAATTCACAGAGGACTTTGTGTTATGTAAAAGATCAGTGCAAGACACAATTGAAGGATTTAATGCCAAAAGTTAAGGCATTAAAACATGGTGGAATCTCAAGTAAAGGACGGAATCTCAAGTAGAGGAAGGTATGCAACACGCATCTGTGGTTTCCTTTACAAAACAGAAAAAGCCTATGGAATGCATCTGATGTTTCCTCTCAGAACTGAGACTCAACTAGATGATGGATCCAAAGGAGATCTTTAAGGAGGTTGCATATGCAAAAAGCGGGAAGGGCAGGAAGTCTATTTATTCTTCAGTCAGTAAAGAATATCATTTGTCTTCATTTTGCCAAAAGAGAAAGAGTGAACCTGTATGCTGAGCAAAGCTACGGTAAGGGAAAAGGAGAAGAAAAGGTGAAGATAAGAAGAAGAAAAGAAGAATGTGCAAGGAAGCGCAACGACCTGAAGAGAGCATACCTGCGGTGCCTAGTGATGACTCTCAGTTGATGAGCACAGCGATCTTATCAGGCTCAGCAAAGCCATCTCAAAAAGATCAAACCCTCTATTGCTCTCTGACAATTGCAATAGCAAAAATCTCAATATTTGGGTGGACATTAACAGGTCCCTTGTATTAAATCTCTTAACCGAGTGACATCGAGTAGATGTTCTAAAGTCCTCTAACAAGGTAGGCTTTAACAGGCCTTATTTCTTAAATCCCTTAACTGGGTCGCATCTAACAATGCATTTGTAATCCTTTAACAGGGAAGGCTCTTAACAAGGCGCACTGAAGAAGAGTGCAAAATTTGTGAGTTCTACTCACACTATGGTTTTCTCCCGTTTTGGGTTTCCACGTGATACATCTAGTGTTCTTTACTGCTTTGATCTTGTGATAGTTATTTCTTTGATAGGATCTGTTCTGCATGCAGCTATAGTTAGATCATATCAGATTGTTTTTAAGTTTTAGTGGGTGTTGATTCACCCCTCTCCTCTTAGCACCAGTTGGGACCATCATTTCCATCATATATAAATCAAAAATTAGACTTTGCTACATATCGTAGACCAAAAAAAAGTTCTAAGTCTAAATGAGTTACAATGCCACTTCCACTAGTTGTCGTATGTAAAGTTATCTAGTCTCAAGAGACTTTTGGCAAGTTCTATGAAAATAATGTCAAAGTTAGCACACAAGAATTATACCCAAATTCCTCGTCACCCCTTCATTGTAATCAAGTTTTCAATCTAACAAGAGATACCGATAGCTAATGGGATTTTGTAGTGTAGACCCCAATGGGGTTGAGGGGTAGTATCCCTCATTGGGGTTTGGTGGCAATGCTCCTTGGTGGGGTGAAGAGACGGAACCCCTTGTGGGGATTTGGGAACACAGTCCCCAATGTGATTGAGGGGCAACGCGCCTTGTGGAGGTTTTTAGGCGACACCCCCAACATGATCAAGGGTCAATACCCCTCCCTAGGTCTAAAGGAAATACCCCTAGCACACTCCTTGCCGCAATACAAACCATCAATGAAGGTCTTTGAAACCATATAAACCATCATTAACAATCCGTGTATCACCACGTGCCCTAAGTTTCCAATCACGTGCAAAAATCACATTGTTTTAATTGCAAGCAACAAATCGCCACAATTTTTTGCTAACCACACTTTTGTTGTGACACAGGTTTTACAAGGAAAAATCACCACAAGCTTTACAAAAAACTTGTCAACGAGTTATTTGGCAAGTAACTTGTCTAGCAATTTGGCTCACAAAAACTCGCGAGTTTTGCAAGTACTCAATGAGTTTTGCACCTATGGGTAAAATAATTCTATTTCATTTCATTTCTACATTAATAAACCATGATTATATTCATTGCTATATTTTTTACCAAAAAAGTAGTATGTGTGCTTGAGAAAGTTTATATGTTCATTTCTCACTCTCACTCCATTCTCTTCACATTAATTCATTTGACATTATTGGGAAGTAAGGCGTGCCTTCTGACAAAGGAACTTATTCAATCTCTCTTGGTATGGTTAACTACATGAAGTTGTTTCAAAGGCTTTAAGCTACGGATGATAATATTAAAATATCGGTTCTTTACACACTTCAACATGCAGCCACTACCAATAAAACAGTGGCCTTTGTATAATAGATTTTAATAGTGTTGTGAATATTCTTCAAATATTATGACATCCCATTTCAGACATAGATCATTTTCGTATAATGCCCTCTAATGAGGAATTGTGCATGTCAGTTGAATGTTTATTAGCCAGTCAAACTCAAGTGTAAATGCAAGCCGAAATCAACAAATATTTCTGTCATTGAAATACAAACTGAATTTTTTATGACATACATCCAACAGAATTGAAGAAAAAGTTCTGAAAACAACCTAAAGACGTAGGGAGAGATCTCTATTACATTGCGTTTGAGAAAGATAAAATAGACAATGTGAAAACTTCATTAGTTGCTGAGGTTTCAGAGATAAAAAGAACAATTGCAAAGCCTTTGTCAAACAAAAATACAATATTTTAAAAGAGCCACGGGGAAAAATCTATCTGTCAAGACATTAAAAAGTTACATGTAAGAAGAAAGAAAATGGTTTTTAGAAGGCAACTCAAGGTTAAACAAATGATTTTAAAAAAAAGTAGGCTGAACATGCACTTTCAACAATAAAAACGGATTCTGTCAATATATGGGAAGTGTAGACAGTTACAAACAGATCAACAAATAGATATTTACTAATATATTCATAAACACTAAAGGTGACAGACCAAACTTATGGGATATGAAAACAAAAAAACAATGCAAAAGCAGTGAGGTTGACCAAGGTGGGCACATATCGCCCTTTGTAACTTAGATAATTTTTTATTTCTTGCATCTGCATGAACAAACAAGAATCATTTCTTCTGTTTATACTACAAATTACTTTCAAAATTCATATTCATAATAATTTTTTTCAAGAAGTTAACCCCATTATAATTGCAACAGTTAAAAGATTGCACATAATTTATCCATTGGAAGCAACTCGCCAAGCACTCCCAATGGGAAAAATACCCACAAAGCTCAGACTAATTTCTGTGCAAAAGCTTCAAATTTGCAAACATTGATATGATTTTAAAAAGTTAGGTAATAGAGAAATATATGAGATTGAGACTTCCATCCTTTTCTCATGCCAAAAAGATAGAGCACGTTAGAATTTTCCACTCAAAATGTAAAAAAAGACTATGTTTAAATTCTTAAAATAGCACCACGAAAGGCTAAAGTTAAATGAGTTACTTCTCCTTTGATGGCTGAATAAAGTAGACAGCCTCCATCGCAGGTAAAGGTTGCCTTCGCTTGCTCACATCCTCCACCACTGTTAAAAAATACAAAGTTAATCAAAAACAACGAGAAAAGAGAGAAAACTGTCACAAAGCTATATTGGGAGGAAGACAAGGAGAAGATTCCAGACAGGGCTCTTCTTTAACACCTATGAATGTTCAAGGATTCATTAAAGTGTTTAATGCTGTAGCTACCTTGCATTTGACACAAAAATATGGGCAAGATTATAACAATCTCTGAATAAATGAACTAAATCAGAACATTGTTAATGCATTACTTTATCTAGTATCATGTTGAGGTTGGAATAATGACTTAAATTTAAGCTAACATACTTATGTAAAGAGCTTTAACACAATTTAGAAACTGAAAACAAGTAGACAAATAACTACTACCAGATTGCAAGTTGTACCCAGTCTAGAGTAACATTAACTAGAGTGATTAGCTAGGGGACATAGTGCATGGGTACCCCTCATTCATGCCCATATGTCATACAACAATAGATGTCATCAAAAGTTGATAAATGTTAACCTTGGAAAACAATCTTCTGCCAAACACCTCTTCCAAAAATACCAACTAACCATTTTCAAAGTCAGGATTCGCATCAAAAGCTCTATTAGTAATATACCATGCAAGTTACATCAAGATCAGAACACCTGACTTGTATAATATGTATAAGATTTATGCCATCTGTCACAGGCAAATTTCTTATACACATAGGAGGACAAAATTAATCTATTTACAGTAATTTAAATTGTTTACAGCTAAAAATGAATGCCCATTAAAAACATAACTCGTGTCATTGATAAATGCATGAATAATGAAACCCATGATATTATAAACAAGAAAATGCATAAATGCGCTTGCTAGTTAAAATAAGCCATTAACATGAATGAATATATATATGGATGTTATAAGTATATACGAGCTCAGAAAAATGACCTGAATGAGCCACCAATCAAGAATCAAAATATCAGGCGATGTCCATCCATAAATTTCAATCATCAATTTCCAGTAGAGGTGAATCATCATACATATATAAATCCTTACCAGATAGTATAATAGAAACCACTCAAACTAGCAAGCAGCTTTCGTAAAATTAGTCCCAAATGGTAACAGACAATACTAATCACTACAAACAGGATACAAATTGGAAATGATACTAATAAGTTAATAGAAACCTATATTTTATGGGAAAACATAAGAGCAACATTTTTTAGAAATGTGAGCTTACATGAAATTCCCTCCTCAGTGATATCCGCCATTTTGCAAGAATAAGACATAACTTTGGTTGTCACTTTGTCCATGATAAGCACCTATAGATGTGATCCATAAAATTAGATTTAGCTTTAATAACAATTTTGAACACTAAAAGAAAATCAAAAAAAATTTCACAACTTTAGAGTTAAAACTGTATTTAGAAAACATTTTCTGGCTGAATCTTGGGTAACTCAACACTTCAAAGTTTATATTCAAGTCAGCCACAGTTGGATATGAATTATAAAGTGGGAAAACTGCTGTGACACATTCTTAGGATTGATGAACTTCTAGAATGAAAACTAGAAGACAAATGGAAAAGGATCAGCATACTGAACTGAACTATTGAACAAAGTTATTCATGGATTTAATGAACAAGATAATGGAACTGAACTAAAACAAACAAAGTTATCTGTCCTTGGTCAACAAGCATTCAGAGGGAAAAGCCAATACAATTATCTCTCTCCACTATTTATGGAGTTTAAGTAAGCACTAATCTATCTATGATAAAGGCCAGACACTGTCAATCAATAGTAAATTGGTGGTTACATCTTCACATCTGACAACACAGGTCTCAGATATCAAATACTAGCAATTATATGATCAGTTTTAAACTTCAAGCAGAGTTCTTAATTTACAAAAACAAATATAAGTCTAGAACATTAAATTTAAGTATGCAGGAATCAAATCAGTACATCAATTTTTATTCATAAAGTCTAGAAATGAATTTAGACACACACACATTGTAATTTTGACTGGAATATATATCGGAGTCATAGCTGTAGCAAACACCAATTTTCTGCTTTAATCATATGGGGTTTACTATTTTAGCAGCAAATTTATTTGGATCAACACATACATAAACTAAATCATGCTAAATAACTGCACAATGACGTATCCAAGTTGATTATGAAGTGAAATTCCTGTTTGGTTATCTGGGCTGATCCATGCTCATGAATTGATTTATCTAAGCCTTTCTTATGTTTGCTTTGCTTGTCTCTCAACTATTCATCTAATCAAAGAATTTACTTCAAAAAGATAGGAAAATGTTTGAATACTGTAATGAAACAAGTTGCAGAAAAAGGAATATAACAGAAAATATGCTATAAATAATTCACAATAATTGAGAATAATAGGCCACTCTAAGGGGGCAAACCTCCAAATATCTCCAATGAGAACACAATTTGTGATTATGATGATAATAAACATACCCATAACTCCTATATATAGCTAATTATGCCCTGGTTGCCACCCCAACTTAGATACTTAAATATAACACCCACGGCTACCTAAATATCTAGATAAGAATATAACAATAATAACATAACTGATAATCAAAAGTTGAGGTAGTGTTCATGGGTGTTTCATGACCACACCAACACAGAATAAAATACCAAAGGTATCTGTTGATTTGAGTTTTATACCCTTACAACATACAAAATAGAACACTCAATGTTGTAGGATGAAACACCAAATATTGAATCCTCTCTTGAATAAAAACGCCGCTTGTGTTAAAGACTGCAATGAAAGATCATAAGGTGACTCCAAGGTTCCTTCTTAATGGTGGATACTCACTCAATGATAATAATGTGATATGTTTGTATCACGAGGGGACTTCACTGTTCACTAGGACTTTGTCAACTTACTTTGAATGATATGGCTTTACAATGTGCAATGAACATAGGTTTTCACTTCCAGCTTAGGAATGCAATGAAACTTAAACTTATGAATTGAAATTACTTCTACTTCTACCTAAGGATGCAAGAAAGAGTGAATATAAGCAACTAGTAGTTTGGTGATTGGTCTATGATTGAGCCAAGCAAGGATGCATTCGCAATTACTCTTATCCCACTAAATTAATCAAAGCAAATTCTAACTAAACACTTGAAATCAAATCTATTCTAAGTGAGGAATGTAGATCACCATGCAATACTTCCAAATAGATCACAATTATTCACCATGCAAAACACAACAATGAATAGTAGAGCAAATTTGGCAATATATTAGCAACAATTCTCCAACAATCTCCCTTTTACAAATGAGAGTGGGGTTTATATAGGAGACCCAATTACAATGAATGGCCAAGATTAAAACTGAATCAATGGCCCAGATTAATCATTACAAACCCTAATTAGGGCAACCACAAATAGCCAATGAGAATGAAGCACCACAAAATGAGCAAATGAGAATGAAGCACCGCAAAATGAGCCAATGAGAAAATTCAATGGCTTGAGGACCAATAAGAGAAAAGGAAGCCACCTAATCATCATACAACTCATCATCCAAGAGATGCAGCCCTATTTCCTTCTCCCTTGTAGCAAATTCAATGAACTTAACCAAAATTACACCAAGCTCATCTATAGTGATACTGGGAAGGTTGCTATGTTGTAACTCGATGACCTCTAATTTCTCCATGCAGGTATCCAATATGCTATCCGAATCTAAAGTATGCCTCTGTAGATCACTTATGGAAATCATAAGGAAGAGAAATCCATTCAACTGACTCTTTTCAATAGAGTCCATGCCTCTGAAGTAGACTGATTCCAACTTTTCTTTCAATTTCTCCAAATCCAACTTACTGGCAGCATCAAAGTCAAGATCAAGTAATTCCTTGATTGCAACAAGGATTTTTGACTATATCTCCAGGAAAGGACCCTCATAAGGCATCAGCCTATGCATGCTCAAATGTAGACTTCTTCAAGGCCGGTGAAAGATACCAATGACCAAAGTCATATGCACTTCCTCTATCAATTACTCCCACTTGAATTAGAACTAATGCATGGACACTCTTCAATGCCTTAAGACGAGGAATCATCTTGTCTTCAATTGGTTGGAATTCTTTCCACGCCTCCTCCAATCCTTGGAACTTATTCATCAATACTATGGTCTTCTCATATGCTTGAACCATCCTAGCAAGAAAATCCTCTGCCTGTTTGTTGGTATCACTTGCCCATTACTTCACTTCTCGATAAGTGTTTCTCATTATATCATAAGTAGCATGTGACTCTTGAGAAGTAGGGACATATGGAACAAGTGTTGCACTCTCATGTCCTAATGGATTCATATGCCTATTTATGTATATTCCTTCAACATCATATTTTCCAATTTTAACTCATCTTTCTTTCTTTTCAACTTATCCATCCTTTCTTCAATGGCATCTGGAGTAGTCCTCAATTCCTCAAATTCTTGCCTCTTTGTAGTTTGCCCAATGTCAAATGAGGTGATGTGGTAGTCATTGGGAGTGATCCCATCTCTATTCTTCTCACCAACTGGCACAGCCATGTGCAAAGTGCGAGATCCACATGCCTCTCTAGTAATATTATGGATTTTATTTCCTTACTTAGGTTCCTTAACCTTACCAATCCTGTTCAAGAATGTATCAATGTCATCCATGGGGAGTACTTCCTCTACTCTTCCCTTTTTCATACTCTCCCTCAACCAATCAAGAACTGTGAACCAATCCATGTTATCTTCAACTTGCTCATCCTCATTAAATCCCTTCAATGCTGAAATGATCTCATCATCGATTTCCTATGTGTTGACACTAGGTTGTCTCGTATCATCTCCCAAATCAACTACCAATTGCACAGTGGGAGATGTTGGCAATATTTTGTCCCCTTCTGGACTGATTATATGGATGAAGTTGCTCCTTGATCCTCACGAGGTAAAATCTTTGTATCTCCACCCTATTCTAAACCTTGTCCCCTATTATGCATTTCCACTTCCCTTATCAATGAAGAACTGGTAGTGGGAGTAGATGTAGTGAGCCTAATAGTTCTCTCACTTGCTTCTTGTGATACCTCTACCACATTGTCCCTTTTCTTTGAAGTTTGTCCATCCTAATTGCGTAATCCTGAAGTACCGATGGTTCTTTCATCCCTTTTTGAGGAAGATTCCTCGCTCCACATCTTTCCATACATGAGGGTAATACCTTGCTTGCTTAACCTATATATCTATTTGTCAACCCATGTTCTCCATCTGTCTACCACCTCTCTCATCAAGATGCCCAAATCTGTAAGCTCATCAATCTATGACCAATTAAGTGGATGGATAATGCGATTTCCATCATCTCTAATCTGATCAAGAATAGGGAATACATTACACGTTTGCATGAAGTCCAATGACATCCTAGACCACATCTTTTTCCTTATAGCATATTCATCCACTAGATTTGCCCAATAATCCTCAATATATATCTTATGTTTGTACCTCCTTCCCTTATAAGTGTGAATTTTTTGGTATGGATCAAACTTCTTCCTTGTCTTGTATGCCCCAAGCTGATAGAACTATAACTCTACATTGATTGCCTCCGCTCCCTGTAGTGAAGGACATGTTTCAAGCATCTTCCTTAATGTGATAGAGGAAGGCATTCTATGTTTATGTTTCTCCTTCTACATACAATCAAACTCTGACAATTGCTTGACTACCTCCAACAACACCATCTTATCTATAGGATACTTAGGAAGTTTGTAATGTTCTAAAGAAAATCCCTAGATCCTGATGTAAGTAAAATTAGAGAATTGGATGTACCAATATCCATACTTTTTAATCAATATCGTGGCTTCCTTGAATTACCTCCTATATAGTGCACCCTAGAGTGTGTGTGAGATATTCATGGCGAAAATATCATTGACTTTTCTATAGCTAGCTCCTCCATACAGTTGTTGTGGAGAAGGAAAAAGTACACCAACCTAGAGACCAGTTAAAGTCTCAAGGGATGGACTATCTCCTTGCGCCACCTCACTTTGCTAGCTAGGAATGCTAGGGAGATTGGACACAATAAGAGGTTTTACTTGGTTGTTTCGAAGTGCTTAAATGCGAATGTTTGAGTGTAGTTCAATTGATAAAATACAAGCAAATGATTGTAACTAGAGTAAATGAACAGTTAAAAATATTTTGATTATAGGAAATGAAAGAACTAAATGTAAAGGACAAATGCCAAGCTCCGCAAGCTCGTTGTCTCAGACAACAACGTGAGTCTGGGACTATAACGCAAAAGTCGGACACCTACGCGTCGTGCTGGTGTCTCATACAGACAAAGTACGAACGGCTAAGACAGAATATGAAACTAAAAAATAAAGAACTATCTACACAATATAAAACAGAAATGAACAAATAGAATGATAAACTATGAATATGGTATTGAAATAGACCGAATAACAAGATGATAAACGAGTTATACGTAATGTAAATGACAAGAAGAAAGGATAGAGTAGAACCCGGTTTCGAAGGCTGATAATGCGATCCTTTTGAACTCGTCCTCTCCATGAAAAACCTACACACAAGGAAGAAAGGAAATGGGTTGGGTGGCTGTTTGGAGACTTGCCTCAATCCCCTGTTTTGGTGTCTCCACCTAAATAGTAGCCTAGTTGACACAATAAAATTGGTGTTAGATAATCGGATGGATAAAGTAGAGTAAACAACTATATGAATGAAGAAAAGGTAAGATGAATAATATGCTCTAAAAACTCATGTGAGAAGTAAGAAGAGTCCCCTAAGAAAGAGAGAAGCCCAAGTGAGAACCGTGGAGCCAATATGTGAGAGCTTGAAGACTTCAACAAAATTGAAACCTACAAAAATGGCGTGTAGAATGTATCCAAGTTGATAGATGAAGAGCCAAAGTGTGTGAGAAGTGTGTGAATCACCAAGAAAAATAGTAGAAGAAGAGGACCAAATGAGGGCTAAGTGAGGAGTTTAAAACATGGTCAGATGGAATCCAGCACAGGCGAGCCCATCATTGGGGCGTTATGAATGCAGGTTAGCAATTCGTAATGCTCCAACAGCAACCTGCATGTCTATAGATTCACAGACGTTAGCGCACAGCACGGGCGTCTCCACGGCACGCACTTGTCCAAAACTGTCGAGGCCGCATGGCAGGAATCTTAGAGCGAGTGGTGAGTTGGCTGATGGTGGCGGATGATAGGGATCGCGTGGAATTAGAGTCTTAGGCTAAGGTAGGGAAATGAGAAAATTGTCTTTTACATAGGGGCGTAAAATTCAAGCCATTATAGTTGTAACTCAGGATAACACTCATATACCTTGAACTATCCCTTATCATTTCCAATCATGCCCGTACATATAAGACCTGGATACTTAATGTTTCTTGCTAGCAAATAGATCACATATGAACTTATATTAAATGTCCTTATTTTTTCTAAGTTCCTTAGTTGGGAGTCCAAATTGTCATTGATCATCTTGGCCCAATTCATCATCACAATTCTTGAAGCTATTTCCTCAATGAAATAAAACATCCAAGTCTAAAAGAAAGCCCCTTGGGGTGTTCCCATAATCCTGCTCAACATTAAAATCATATCACTGTACTCATCTCTTAAATCTTCACTTACAAGCTTCTTAGGTAATTTGAAGTGATGTTTCCTTGGTTCGTTACTCTAATTCTTGTTGATGATATCCATGCAAACCTCAGGCTTCTTCACATACAATGTTTGAGCCTCTTCCTTAGTCCTTATCTGCATTCTTGGGTAATATGGAATCCCAAAGGTCTCTCTTACTGCCTCCTCATTTAGGAATGCCAACACCCTTCCTTTAACTTTGATTGTCCTGCTCTCTGAATCATAATTCCTTGCGCATTCCATCATAAGTTCATTGCACTAAATAGCGAATGGAAATCTAGCTGCATGGGAGAGGCCACTGTTCATTATGTTGACTGCCAAGTCTGGAGGTAAATGGTCCTTAGTCCCGAACATCCTTCTCTTCATTCTCCTTATATCTAAGTGTTCCATGTTTGTATCCACAATCTTCATCCATTTGGAGATCATTAAGAACTCGGGATTGAACCCCTTTGACAGCTTCCTTATCAGCACTTTCCTGGCTGCTATCCCTTTTCCATCTGCCATATCCCTGCTTAAAGCTCAAAGTTAGTATAGTTTAAGGGACCCAAATAAGGAACAAATTTCAGACCTCTTAAATATTTGATTCAGTCCTTAAACCCAATTCAATGACTTCAAAAAACTATCCTCACAGGCTGCAAATGGAGCATGGATTTGGATTAGAGTCTTGGGACAACAAAAATGAACAAACTTATCCCTTAAAATGACAAAAATCAGACCCCCATCATCAAAGAAAGAACTCTGATTTTTCTGAAGACAGCCTATGGTAAGTTTGAAGACATTAAAATCAGTCCTAACACTTAATCAAATTTATTTTGAATCATGATCTAAGGTTACGTAATGAATTAGGAATTAAATCACAAACTAATCATGACAATAAATTCACCTTCACCATTATGATAAATTCAAACTTCTGAAGACAGCCTCTGAAACTCACCTTCTCCCGGATGATTTTGACCCTCAAACTTGGTATTTTATGTGCAAGCATGTCCCCCAAACACTCAACAACAACCCTTATAATGGTTTGGTAAGTTGGTGAATTATGGGGATTTTTCTAAAAATCGCCCATGTTAGGTTTTTTCAGACTTTAGTCTGAAGACAAATGTTGTTTCAGACCCCTCTTGGCCTTGGAATGGGCATCAAATTACTCCAATAGGTCTGCAATAAAGATCCATTAGACTTGAGGACATAAGATAGGCTTAGAATTTTTATTAAAAAAAAATCGAACCTCAAGGTGAAATTTTCAGACTTAGTCTGAAAACTTACAAGTTTCAGCCTCTAATTGTTTCCAATCAGTCCTCAAAATCATCATTTAACCTCACAATCAATCTGCAACCAAGTTTGTAATGTTTTAAGAGCTTGGGATTTTTCTTGATAATTCAAAAAGAATTGCACCATATGGAGGAAATTTCAGATTTTGGTCTGAGGACATACACTAACAGCCCCTTGATATCATTAAAATGGCATTGAAACTCAAGCTTTTCCTTTGAGAAAACCCCTGCAATCAGATTTGATATAGTTTGGTGAATGAGGAAAATTCAAGGGTTTTTGCAAAAATCAGCCCTCATGGAGAAATTTTCAGATTAAAATCTGAATACACTTGCTCTTTACCATCTAACCTTGTGAATTCCTTTGTTGGAGGATGAGAAAAAGTTCTGATTTTACATCAGCAACCAGTCGTATCAGATTTCATGGCAATGGTTGATGCCTCCTTCTCACTTCCTTGGATCAATTTTCAGCCTTCTTATTCAATTTTCAGCCTTCTTATGGCTGGGCCCTTCTTTTCAACTTTCTAGCTTTTGTCTTCACCACCTTTGACCATTAAGTCAATCACTTGTATTCTCTCATCGCTGTTGCATGCTCTTTTAAAGTGGTTTTGAGCTTAAGTTTCACCCACACAAGCAATGTGGGATTAAAACAAGCCACCTAGAAACTCATGCAAACATTATTTAATGTATTTCCCTTTTATTTTATTTTATTTCCATTTTATTTTACTAAGAGAAATTGACTCCTATAGGGATTTCTTTTATTTTCTAAGTCCCCCTTCTCCATCCCGAAAAGGAGGAAATTTGATCCTTATTGGGATTGTTCATAGTTACCTTTTCCTTACCCAAGTGGGGAAATCCGATCCCTATAGAGATAAATTCAATCCCATAGAATTTTTTTACTTCACTTCAATAGCCTTCAAGGGGAGAATCGACCTCCATCCGGATTTGGGGAATTTCTATGTTCATCTAGGCAAAGGGGAATTTCATACTCCATTCGGATTTCCTAACTTTGGAGCTCAAAAATTTTCTAACTATTGAAAAAGGGGAAAAATCATCTTCATCGAGACAAAGGGGAAAATCCATACCCATCTGGACAAAGTAATTGCCTTAAAATTTTCAAGTATAAATCCAAGGGGAAAATCACTCTGCATCTCGACTCTTCTCTTTGTTCCAACATTTAGTTTTTTCTCATCACAAATAGCTCTTTTAAGTGGGGGGAATTCTAGCTCCATCCGAACATCCAGATTTCTATCATTTTATGTGGGGGAATTCTATTTCATCCAAATTTTCATCATTTTTATAAAGAAAAATTTTATTTTTATTAGGATTTTACACATTTTAAGTATGGAAAATCAATTTTTACAAGGGTTTTAAGGCCCTTATGCATAAAATATGCCTTTATAATATATTTTGGGCTATTTGACTAGCCAAAATTATAAGGCACTTAGGACTTTTATCTTAACCCACTACAACTTGATCCAACAGAACCCCAATCTGAACATTCCAATTTGCATTTGCAATCCGACAACTTGATTTCTCAACCACTTCTCAGTCTTTTAAAGCTCTAAATTGCCACCTCAACTGTCGAAACCTAAAAACTATGAGCAAAAAGAGGGGGGGCCATTTACAATGGGGTGATGGTGCGAAAAAAGTCACGACAGTGCCTTATCCTCTCTTGAGCAAAATCCAGTGTACGCTAAGATTGTGAAAGATCATATAGGTAACTCCAAGGTTCTTTTATGTCAAGTCTTGACTTGTGGATAAGCTCAATGGTCATGATATGCTGGTAAAACAAAGGGACTTACGTTTTAATTGTTCTTCACCTTTTTTGCAATGTTGGCTAGGACTTCTTCATCTCGCGATGCTTTTTGTGTGAACGACACAACTGAAATGAACTAAAATTAAATGGGAAAGGATTAGAAGGATCTAAATCTACTCCTAAGGGAAACAATATCATGAGCACTACTCTAATGGACAACTTCCAAATAATCAAGCTTTGCTTCACCGAGATCAACTACAACTCCGCAAGAACTGGTGCAATCTTCCAAGGGTTATTCAAAGATTTTCATATCATAATGTACACCATCATAACAAACAATGCACATTTGACGATCGAAGTTAAGCATCCATATAACAGGAGCTCAAGCTAACCTTACCCTACAACTTATAATCAACAAGATGCAAAAAGTATGAGTTGATGAAATTCATCTAACACCATTACATTCTCCATTGAAATCAAAGCACTTTATCTAACAATTGAGAAATTGAAAGAACACAATGCAACAACTTAGTTTAAGAGTGGATTTTTAAACAAATTGCTGTTATAAATTAGATTTATCATACTTGCAAGTTGTCCTATTGCAGTTACAGTGCTGATAGTATTTACTTTATGCAATAGTTAATTGAAGCAGCCTGTTTATGCATTTTTTATTCTATTTGCTGATCTCCTAAGTGCATTTAACCACATGTTTACATGATTACCTGCAGCCCCTTATGCAAGTACAGCTACATAAGCCACTTGATTATCCAACATTGTCATGAACTGACACAAAGAGACCTTGGAAATATCAATCACTTGAGGTTGGTTTCCTTTCAAGAGAGCCGTTACATTTGATGTTCTACTTGCATGTTGATCAGTGTATTAAAACACTCCTCAACACCTCTCATAGATTAGTGTAGGAAGTGTATTTTGCACCTCTACTTCCTTTCAAATAACTGGAAAAATTGTTGTGCAGCAACATAAAGCTTACTATGCAACAATTGAGGGTTCTTGCATAGCAACATAGGGCTTGTTATGCAGCAACTGAGAATTGGATAGCATCAAAATATATGTTACACAATGACTAAAAATTATCGTGCAGTAACAAAAAACTCTAAAGTACTTTAATGTGAATTTTATAATATATAGCATCTAATTTTATCAATGTTAAGAGACTTGTCAAGACTCACTTGACGTGTCACAAGGCAAGCAAGACAAAACAAGGCTCAAGGACTTATGACCCACATGTCCACTTAGTCAACCAAACTCTCAAGGCTTGGAAAGTCCTGTTGAGAAGACTCACCCAGATCAATATATATATAAGAATAAAAATTTAAAAATGCTCGAAATGAAAGTGTGAAAGCAAACCATTTCTTGAGGGTTTGGAGGACTTTTAAAGAATGATTATAAAAGATAAAATTATGAAAAATTGCATGCCCTTGCCCTCAACCCCACTACAGATACTACCTCCAAACCCCTACTCTAGTTTTAAAAATAAAAAACTGAGAATTATTTTGGGCTATGCTATGGATGCAAGAGCAACATTATTTTATTCTTTTGAATTTTACCATTATATATCTAGTAATTTAACTACATTTATACTTCTAGTTTACGAAGTCAAAATCCTATCTTAAGTAATGCTCCTATGAATGTAGTAGCATTTGTAGACTTGTATAAGATGCAAGCCCATGACTCTAGATAAAGCTAGCAATGTTGGGCTAAGGAATACAAGTGTCTTTCTACCGTATTTCATGACTCCATATTGTGAATTCTGTTTTTTGTGCCATGGATATCATAGTCTGTGAACTTTGTACACTTAAAACAATTAACAATTTATATATGTATAAAATGGTATTTCCTTCAATTAAACTCCACTTTTATACCTGTGATTGATGGATTGTGTGTGTGAGCAAAATAGGTTCCATTTGATTAGTTTAGTGTGTCTTTAAAGTTTATTATGGAAAGGTGTACAATAAATATTTTGAATCCTTAAAAATATCTATACTTCAGAATTTTTTCAATATCTCAAGTCTGCGCATCAAATTTGAATCTAGGTTAAAAATTAACTTGTCAAATCTAAGCCGAATCAAGTTTTGTAACAATGAATTTTATAATGTTTCAATGTATTGATTTTGTAAATTTTCAATATTTTAAATTTTGCTTTTTGTATTTCTTTTTACTTATGATTTATTTAATTTTCTAATTTCTTTTAATATGCTCTATTGTTTTAGGTGTTAGAATTGTTGGCTAGGGTTCTAGGATTGGCAGATAGAGATATAAACTAAACGGAGTATCCATTTGAGGCCATAGAGCAAGCCAAAGAGGTGTGATTCAACATCATATGTGTTCAATAAAAACGAATATGAACCCATCTAGTAATTAATTGATTGGAGATAGAGCAAACAACTCCACCATTGTCTTAAAGTTAATATGTATAGAACTTGCCCTTTGGTCAATGATGTGTTTTGAAGTGGAAATTCAGTATTATGCATTTTTACAAATTCATTTGTTTTTAATGTTCAAAATATCCACTTACAAACCAAAAAATACCTGAAAAATCCCCAATGCAAAGCTCAAACAGGCAAAAATTGCAGAATGAAAGCGAAGTAATAAAATCATGCAGCTGAGTTCTTTTTCAAAAACTACAAGTTTTTGAGCACATTAACATGTGTTTGAAGCAAGTCAACGGCTCAACGACTTATATTGCAAATAACTCATGAGCCTAAGCGAGTTTTTCATCCATCATTAAAATAACTTAAACATACTAAAAGCAGCTAAAATTTTAAAATGTAAACATAATGTGCTACATTTGCAATGACAAACTTCCTCATATTAGGTCTGTAGGGGTTTTAGCATTTTTCTCCTTACAAAGTTACCATTTTTACTTCTATGCACCAAATAGAGCAGGACGTCTGGTCCTGAAAAAAGGTGATATCCCCTCCAAGTCTGAAAGACATCCAGGACATGGACGAGGTCATCCAGACCCCTAGGAATGTGTACAAGTGGGATGCTGCTCTTTTCACAGCTTTTGAGCATTCTAGAGGTGAAAACTTTACCCTTTAAACATTTCATGAATCAACCCTTTGCCCAGGCATATATATCTTCAAGAAACCATCAATATAGTTCAATTATATTTAACAAATACAATTTGATGTCATTTTATTTTGTAAAGTGCAGGTACATGTATAATAAGCCCATTATCAGCAACAACATGCTTTTCATGATTTGTTAGCTTATGACAAATAGATTAATCTCAAGAAAATTAATTCTAAAAATATCTGAGAAGGCTTGACAGAAATCTAGTACACACAAATTTACAATCATTTAGGATGTCCTTCATAGTTGGCATGAGTTTTCCACAGTCCTTGAAGTAGATGTATGCTAGCTTTTGGTTTAAACTGTGTATATTTATCAATCAAAAGCTAGGATACATGTCCATATTTAAACTTAAAAAACCAAAAATTTACCAAATTTTCCAAAAACAATGTTTTGGGGCTTGGTAGTTTCCTTATTTTAGAACCAAGGGTATATTAATTTTGTGCTTGCCTTTGTAAAACACACATGCCAAAAGTGTGCTATGCTTTTAAAACCAATTTTTCAGTAAACGAATGGAATACAAACTGCACAGACATCTTTTAAAGAAACAACAGAGGGGAAAAAGCCTTTTAATGTCTAGGATTGAACAATTGTTTGAAGAGTATTAGACACAAAATAAGCGGAAACAAATAATGTAAGAAAATTTGCTATTTAAAAAACAACAATCCCTTCTTTGACAAAATAACAACATTAATGAAACAATAAAAGCATTACCTTCCAAATTGACTTTGAATTCGTGTCCTTGGTTGTTCGAAGCATTTCATGCAACAAACCTACATTCTCACAAACAAGCGAATCAAAGACATCTCCTAAACAAACAAACTACTAATCATTAGAATATACATCACCCAAACATGAAAACAAAACCAACATCTTCATGACGTTTGCATTCTTTTCCTTTTTCAACTGTACTAAAGGGTTTTGAGACGGCATACATTTGGTATGAAAAGGCATATATAAATAAAGAATTACCAATGGCTTGGAATAGTACTAGATTATTTAGTACAGTTATCTACTAATACTGTTGTTCCATTATTGCTATCACCAAAGGAGCAACCATCATAAATATGTTGATGCAAATAGAGCAAGGTAGGGGAGAAATTGCTAGTCTGTGTCATTTTCCAACTGGTATCTCCAACTATGCTTGTATAAGAAAGCTCAGTATCCTATAACATACATAGTTTCACTAATTGTAACTCCAACTATCCCATTCTAAAAATGCATGCAAGGGCATGCTATAAGACCTATAATAGTTTTCAAATTTCTTCACTTCTTGAGTCTGGCCCTACATTTTGAATGCCTGGAATGGCTCCTTTTAAACTTATTTGCTAGAAAATAACTTCTTCGAATGCCTTTTGTATAATAAATAACAGTTTGTCACTTGTCTTATGGCATGACCTCTTTTAGCATTGTCGTTTTGGTCATTACTCAAGTCCTGTATTTGAGGTGTGCAGCAAACTTTCCACCCAAGATATGCAATAGTTCCGGTATATGGTCTCCCCATTTATGCTAGTCCTGTACATGTTATATGCACTTAGCTATTTCAGTCAGTATTTTTCAAAAAAATTGTACTGTGTAATTCAATTAGCATCAAGGGTGGAAGTCAAGAGTTATAATAAGATTGAAAATGGTATAATAAAGCAGCCTGGTTCAACAAAAAGCACTCTTAATCTCTAAAAGTGAGCAGCGGAATGAAGGAGAATGTACAACTATGCCAACAAAACTAAAAATGATTTCAATTCAAGTAATAGATCATTCTATTTTGAACTCTCCTTTTAGCATTTGAAAATTATCGTGTCAATTGGCTACAAGATTTATGTGACTCACACAACGAGCAGTGACAGTTTCTACCATAGACGTGAGAATATCACCCATCTGGAACAGTGTGAGTTCCATCTGCATTTTAAGGAGCATCTCCCTTACTCAAAAAATAAAGATAATTTTGTACAAAATTCATAGTATTTAAAGGTTTTGATCTAGGTTGCATGGGTACTCATATCCACACCCCTGGGACGTGTACTGGGTACTCAGTGGGTACTCGGTGGGTACTTGGCGGAGAGCATCATAGCTAACGAACTTGATTAAGATTTCTGATTTTTGTTTCAGTTTTTTGTTTGCCTATCAGCTTATTAGCTTGCTGTTTATCAATCTTTCAAGCTTAATTCAATATGTAATCAGTTTGAAACTTTGATGCAATACTGATTAATAGTAAACTTTATCACTATTCAAGTCAGAAGTTTATCATTCAAATATATTATTTTTTTATATGATTTATGATCTTGTTCATGTTTAAAGTTTGTTTTCTCTGTTATGCATCTAAACATTTAGCATATATATTATTACAAACATATTGCAAATCTGAAACTGAAAACAATACATTACATCTGCAAACTTTATCACTGTTCTTGGTTTGAAAACTCAATGTCATGACTCATATTTTCAGATTTTCTATAAAATATTAATTTATATTAAATTAAAAAATTGACGTACCCAAGTAACCCATCCCCTATTTTGAAAAATAGTCATACCCGTACCCAAAGTACCCAAGTACCCCCGTCCCGTGCAACCTTGGTTTTGATTTAATGGTTTTAACACTGCATAAATACCAATGCACAACACAGTATTTTTGGCCTGCACGCAAGGCTTAAATCAAAACAACATGTAAGCACCTCATGCAAAGATTTTTTGAATTTCTGGAAGCATGAAGAAATATGCACTAATTTCTGACTTGATAGAAGTGTAGTGAAATTATCTGCTCATAAAGAAAATACTGATAACTGGAATAAAAGACAATTTCACAAGTTTGTGTAAATGAGAAAGAATGGCGAAGTAAGAAGCAAACACCATTCCATAAGTGATGAATTCAGTACAAAGCCTCAATTCACCTTTTATTTGCCGTAACTAGTAAAATATATTACGGAGAATTGCAAATACAACATTGATTAATAGAAGAAAGCATAATTTCATGAAGTTTTACAAACTAGAAAAAATAGAGAAGAAAGGAGCCAAAACAATTCCATTAGAGATAAATCCAATTCGACGCCTAAATCAATAACTAATTTTCCCATAACTTCAAAAATCTTTAACAGACGAATATAAATCCCGTTTAACAATGAAATTGAAGATATCATAGCAACTCGATATTCATACATAGTTTCCCAAAACATCATTAACATATATGAATTTAAACAACAGACAAAAACTAAAATGTCAGAAAATATTTTTTCTAAATTTGGCAAAATCAGCAGCAACTTACGGTCCCGCGTAAGGTGTCGAAAAGATCTGACCTCCCCGTGCAGAGAATCTCCATTGGCCACTGCCATAGCTTATCAAGCCCTTACTTTTTACTTTTTTTCCTCCAAAATAATTATAATATCCTCGCCAATGAGCGCAATTTGATCTCCAAAATGTTAACAAGAATCCTCGCCAATGAGCGCAATTCGATTCCCCAAAACGTTTACAAAACTCTCAGGCCTGATGGCAATTTAGTTTTCACCCAGACACACACACTTATTTTATGCGGGATCTTTGAATCGCCGCTAAGTTTGGAGGACAATTAAAATTTGGCGAAGATCGGCCAGTCCTTATTTTGCAGGGTTCCCGTCAAATATATTGAAATAGATGTTATGTTTTCTTCTGCTATGATGTAATAATTAGTCAACGTTTTTTTAATTAATTCTTCTTTGTATTTGTATTCAGTTCAGCAGTTTCTAGCGTGTTTTGATAGCGTTAATTTGTTGGGCTTTTTCTTCACGCGATCTTTACTCGTTTTTAACGGTCGATGACCCGTTGTGTCGCTTCGTTTTCAATTTGTTACCCTTTAAAGAAAGGTGATGTTCGCCTAGAAGGAAATTTGGCATTGAATGAATGAATGAAGTCCGCAAAGCTGAAGCAGTATCATAACCCTAAACACTTTGTAATTTTTTATTTAAATCAATTTTTCTGCAATGAATTTTGATCGTTAGGTTTGTTGTTGTGGCTAGTTGTGTCTTTTCAAATAGAGTATTTAAATTTGTTTGATCGTAAAATATTCACACAATTGGGACTGATGTCAGCACTCCATGATAAAATGTTCTTACATCTCTACCACTCTCATGTTGCTAAATAGACATATTCTCTTTTCCCATTCTTCATTAGGTATTGTCCATCAATCCTTAAAAAGAAAGCATAATTTACAATTTTTCCACAATAATTTGTTTTGGAGTATAATTTTTATTTATTTTTTTAAATCAGAATCTTATATAATTGTTTGAATGAGAATTAAATTTGTATTTAAATTTATTATCTTTAAAATAAATAAAAAATTCCATTTGCAAGATAATTTATGGATTTGATTGTGTAAGTATTTTTATCATCAATGTTTCAAATCACACTACATGATCCATCATCAGGTTGCAAGAGAGCATAAAGAGAAGAAAATTGTAGATTACAAACCTAGAATAGAATGCTAGGTCTACAATCTTTTTTTGTAAGCTTGGTCCTTAGATTCATATATGAATCAGTTTGTGAATTTTTTACATTTCTAGATTTGATCTCAAATAATTCAATTTTTTGAATATAATTATGCGTCAAACAAACTCAATTTTAACTAATCAATGTGTGCCAACTTTAATGTTGAAACTTTCAAATCGTGTGTGAGTTAAGAAGAAAAAGGCATCACCCCTAGTTCATTTAGAGGATGGTGATGTTGGATTCACTAGAATCTCTACAAAGAATACTAGTATCAATTAAACCACAAATGTGAGGCAGTCATATACTTGGATACTAGTTGGAGATGCCAAGAATTGAAATTACAAAATAACCTTCCATTCGTGAAATGGGGTGAGCATTATATAAGGTCGTGTATAAGATTAACCAATTTCTTACAATCAAGGGTTTTGTGGCCTTTGGTCTCATGATACTCGCAAAATTCAAATTCTAGTACCATGGGGGTTTTAACTAAGGTTCATAGTTTTTAATTTTCAGCAATGTAATAAACTTCACTTGAATTGGTTTTTGTAAGGTTGACTCAATGGGTTCTCCTAGAGGAGCATATTTTCATCTAGGAGCATTATTTTGTCAAGGTGGATTGTTTTTTCTAGGAATAGTAATAACTTGATTATTCCACTATGTGTTTTTTGATAAATATATGCTAGAGAATGATTGTGTATTTTAATGGATTTTACATTTGCAAGCCCGTCATTAACAATGTTCTTTTTTGTCGAATTGTGAGGTTTATCATTTGATGTTAAAGGATTATCCTTTCTTTCCTTATATATTTTTACAATATCATTATTAATGAGAGCTTCTTCAATGGTTAACACGATTTCTATATTCTCATCAAATGTGTTGGCACATTAGATTTTAAAATGGAAGGTCGTCTCTTGATTTAGATTTTAAACAAATATGTTGAAAAAAAAATTTCCAAGAATATAACATGGGCACTTACTTGCTAGGTCCATCCATTATTGTGTGAAGGAAGCGAAATATTCTCCATTTCTTTTTTTAGTGTTATATATATAATAGAAATGCCATGTTTGATGTTATACAAAAAAATGAGCAATGAACTTTTGTTTTGATTCATTAAAGAACTCGATTGCATGAGGTGGGTGGGAGAAACATTCAATATCTTAACCTCATAAACTTTGAGGGAAGAGGAGCACTAAATATGTATCACTATAATCAACCTCAAGGAAAGCAATGTAAAATTCCCTTATATGTTCACATGGATCACCTTTTTCCTTATATTTGGCAAACATAGGTACCTTAATGTTCTAAAGAAAAGGCATCATGGGTATAGAATTATCAAATGGATAAGAGTGTATGTTGTCAAGTTTTAGTATGTCTCATCTGGATGTTTATTATTTTTTGTTTCAATCTCTAATTTTGGTCCACCGAGTCATTTGTTGGCATCAAAGGAGGCACATCAGGAAGAATATGTGTGGAAGTAGGGATATTGTTTACTTAAACTAGAATTGTGAGTGTAAGAAAATAGATATTTTATTAATATAGAGATGATATTTTACTTGAACTATACTTGTGAGTCCAAGAAAACTAATAGATATTGTATATTTCCAACTCAAGTGTAATAAAGACTCTCAAGCCAATATATCCACTAATAATATAAGATGGAAGATGGAAGATGGAAGATCTAGATTAGACTTTCCATTTTTTAATAATCATAAGATAAGATATCAAGAAATATTATTCTTATACAATTCTTATTAAAAAAAGTTCAAGTTGATCCAATTTTATTTTATCTTTTATTTATTTTTATTTATTTTTTTAAATTTATTAGTATATGGTGAATTGCTCTACAAGTTGGTCTGAGGTGTTTGGAGATCGTGTTGGCATTATTTGTAGTAGGAGGGACTCGTGGCTCCTATGTATTGCTTCTATGGTAGCTTTTGTCTTGATTATTTTTCATGCTCCTATTTTTTCCTTTCTTCGTGTCATGTTTTGCTTCTTTCCTTTGTTTTCTTTTTATTGTGGCTCATATGTTTGGTTTTATTCCCTCATTGTTTCATTATTCATCCCCGTTTCGGCTCTGGCTCGCTTGTGGGTGCCATTAATTTTATGTGATGAAGGCCATCTAGTGTTAGGATTTGGTTTGATCTGTCATGAGTTGTTTTGATGGTCATAGGAGAAAGTTATGATGGAAAATGTGGACAAGGAAGTGATAAAGGGGTAGAAGGAAAGGATCCTAATGTTTATAGCGAATCGAACAAGCCTTCCTACAAAGCAATTTTGGTTGAGAAAATGGTTTTACCAGAGTCAGCACGGTTTGAAGTGGCTAAGGAATATGGAGGAAGATCTCCCAGACCCGTTGGACATCGACCAAGAGGAGAAAGAAATTACTATGCAACAAAATGCTCCAGAGGGGAGAAGGAGGGAGGAGAGAAAGGTAAGACACCATCGCCTAGTGCTAAGATCCTCGCTCTCTCTCCAAATGCAGACATGGTAAATGCTATTAAATGTGAACAATCTCATTTTAAAAATATTGCTATCTTTTTTGTTTGCATGGATAAGAAATTCTACCTACTAGGAAATTTTTGGATGACTAGATTGGAAACATTTGGGGAAAAAAGCTTGGTATAAATGTTTGCTTCAGTCGTATGGTTCAGAAAGGAATATTTGTAATTTAAAAAAAAACCATGCTATGCAAGATAAGGTTTTAAGTAAAGGATACTGGAATGTATGGCAAACTATGTTCAGGGCACTCCCATGGTCTCCTAGTTGTAAGTCTGAAACTGTCATCACTCGCTCTTCCCCCTTCTGGGTAGAACTTAGGAATGTTCAACTCGAAGTTTGGAAATTTATTCCCCACTTACTCAAGCCTCTCAACTTTGTCCTCCAAGTTGAAGAAGCCAAGGTCACCCTACCTCACCTTAATGGTCGGACCTTGGTTATCCTTAATCCTAATGTTGTCTTCCCGGATGAAATCTCTCTTGATATTGAAGGAGAGAAATAGAATTGGAACATAGTCAAACTTGGTGACATCGGAGCTTGTTTCCACTGCAAACTTAATGGCCATAACAGAAGAGATTTCCCTCTTTTGAAGAATATTCAAAATAATTTCAACGAAGCTTCCATGAACAAGAAAGACCCTCCCATTACAACTAAAGATAATGACATCAATGTTAACAAGATCAATAACCTGACTGCTAACCCTAGTAATGGAAAAGATGGCAACAGTATTAGCAAGAACCAAGACAATAATAATTTAAAAGATAATAATGGCATCTCAAGGGAAACCCTAGATACTCCACTGGATAAATTTGTGTCTTTGTCTAATCCTCTTTTTGAGGATGAGTTTGAAATTCACACTACTACTCAAAGTAAGGATATGCATAACCCTTTTTCTTGTCATCCTTAGTACATTCTTGTTCCTAGAGAGAGATTCAATGATGACAATGTCCCTTGTCAAAATGCCCAACAAATAGCCCTCTCCAAAATTAAAAATAAAAATGCTTTAAAAGGGTTAGAAGAACATTTGATTGAACAGGGTAATGCCTTCCCTAACAACATGCCTCCATATTTATACCAAAAGAAGAACATGAAGAAGGAAGTATGGATCGGAATTCCTTTGGAAAGAATAATGTATGCCCTAATGATATCCTTCTAAGTCCCTACATAGTGAGCAAGGAGATGATGAGGGTGGGTTTGCAGAAGTGGTCTCTAAAAATAAAAAGAGGAAAACCTATAAAAGAAGTAGTAGTCTAAAAAATAGTGGAAAAAATATCAAAAGCAAAAGCAAAGAGCTTCCATATTTCTTTAATAGATTATGTAAGAACCAAAATACCCCCAAACCCTTATGATGATAAACATACACAGTTGGAATGTTAGGGGATTAGAAATGCTTGACAAAAGTACATTGTCATAAATTGGTGTAATAAGATTCATAAAAAAGATATTATTTATCTTCAAGAGATCAAGGTCACTGGATAGCATGCCCATAACACTCTCAACTTCATTTGGGATAGAGCCACTTACATATATTCAAGGCATGATAGAGATAAAGGAGTAGCCATGCTGATAGGAAACACTTGGGATGATAAGATGACTTCTAAAGGTACTTCTCCTTGTCAAAGGGTAGTTTGGGGGTTGTTTATGGAAAGTAATCAAATGATGGGAATTTGTAATATATATGCTCCCAATGGCTATAGAGAAAGGGATAATCTATGGGAATAGTTATCAAACAATTTACCAGATGCTAAGTGGATCTTTATGGGAGATTTCAACATGATTGAAAGAAAACAAGACAAATGTGGAGGAAATAAACATGAGTAGAAGGGGAATGAATTTTTCTTTTGGGCTAAATTCAGGAGAAGGTTCCAAATCAATGACCCTCCAGAAAATATGAAGCAGGAATAGAATAACATTTGGTTCACTTGGTGAAATAATCAAGCTAGTAAAAATAGGGTCTACTGTAGATTAGACAGGATCTATTTTGATAAGGTTATGTTCAAGCTAGCCCATCAGCCTAGTCAAAATCATGTGGAGGTGACCCCGACTAGTTTATTTGATCATTCTCCCATCCATGCTTGCATCATTCTTAAAACCCATTACAATCAAGAACCCAATATGAAAAGAAAGAGCACCTTCAAGCTCAACACATCATTATTAGAGGATTAGGACTCCCTCCAATCCATTCAGACTACTACTATTCTTTCTAAGTTTTATAACTCTAATCTCTCTACAAGGGGCAAACAGGACCAACTAGTTTAGATATGGAGAAGAATGTTTCAAATTGTAGGAACAAAGGAAGCCATAGATAGGAATCAAGAAGAAAATCTTTACCAGAGTAAACTCAATCAGATTGAAAAAAAATTGCAAGAAAAAGGCAATGATCAAGATCTTGAACAATGCCTCATAAACACCAAAGCTAAATTAAGGAAAATCCAAAATTACAAAGTTCAGGGTCAAAAAGTTAGGGCCAAGGCTAGATGGATTAAGGATAGGGATAAAGGATATAAATATTTCTTCAATTTGATCAAAGCAAAGCATAGAAGAGAGGAGATCACTGGCATTCAAGTAGAAGGAGGAGTCACTAACAACAACAAAGACACCTTGAATGCTTTTGTAGAATTCTATAAGAAACTATTTTCTTCAAAACACAAAATTGAGAATATTGAGATAATGAACTGATGCATTAAACTAATCCCAAGGAAGGTTCTCATAAAAAAGCCAAGGTGCTTGACCAGAGGATTAATCTTAAAGAGATTGATGAAGCTATAGGGTCTCTAACAAATGATAAATCTTTGGGACTTTATGGATTGCCTATTGAATTCTACAAAAAAAATAAAGACTGGATATCTCGTGAGTTGTTAGAAGTGTATGAAGAAGCTTCAGAAACAGGGTCATTGGGGGATAACATTAATAGGGGATTAATAAAAATCTTACCCAAAGATGGTGATAAGTCACAGATCAAGAATTGGAGACCTGTCACTTTACTAAATATCTCGTACAAGATAATTGCTAAAGTCATGGCTAGAAGAATCAATGAAATTCTTTAAAATGGTGTGTCAGTCACTCAAACTAGGTTTATAAAAGGAAGGTATATATTGGACAATCTCATTACTAGTTGGGAAGCCATGCACTAGGCTAAAATGGATGGGCAGAATGTGGCTATGGTCCTCCTAGATTTTGAAAAATCTTATGATAGAATCGAGTGGCACTTTGTTCTCAAAATGTTAGAGGCATTTGGATTTCCAAAATATTTTTGCAAATGGGTCAATATTTTGTTTAAAGACTCATCAACTATGATTGATGTCAATGGAGAACTATCTGAACATATTCCACTTGAGAGGTTTATCAGACAAGGGTGCCCTCTTTCCCCTGCCCTATATGTTATCATTGTTAATGCTCTGTCATTTATCCTCAAGACCTCAGAACTTGGTCCACTTGTTAAGGGGATTCATCTTCCTAATAATGAGGACCTCCTAGTTGAGCAATTTTTTGATGATACTACCCTTTTCTTAGACATAGAGGAAGAAACTTTGACAATGTGCTTAGAAGACTCCAAGTATTTTGCATGGCATCGAGAGCCAAAATATCTCCTCATAAGTCCAATATGTTGGGATGGGAAGAAGTTCCACCTAGATGGCTAGAAAATAAAGAGCAGAAGTGGTCAGGACCTTCTACCATTATCAGGTATATAGGTATACCCTTTTCCATTAATCCCTCTATCAATGATATGTGGGCATGGATTTATAAAAGATCGAGAGCAAGCATCTCAAGTGGCAATCACATATGTTGTCTTTAGTTGGAAGAGAACAAGTAGTTGAGAAGGTTCTCTCTTCCCATGCAGTATATTATGCCTCCATCTGGATGCTAGCTAACAGTCAAATAAACAAATTAGAAAAAATTCTAAGGGATTTTTTGTGGTTTGATGGGATTGGTAACTGAAAGAGGCATTGTGTCAAGTGGGAATGGTGTTGCACTCCAAAAAGGTTGGAGGGTCTTGGATTGAGGGACCTAAAGGCCCAAGGTATTGCTGTAGCTGCAAAATGGATTCTCAAAGCCCTGAGAGGGAATGAACCTTGGAAAGTCCTTGTGAGAAATAACATTGAGAGATTGACCATAAAAAAAGGTAAGAAATGGAAAGGTATTACATTACATGATATTGTGTTTGGTGACTTTGATATTCAAGTTTTTGGGTGAAGGGTCTTTCATACCATTTGGAAGGCATGGTGTCAGGTTAGGCCTCAAGTTTGTTCAAGGAATGTTGTTGGAAAAAACCCTTTTTTTTGCAATTTTGGATAGATCTATTTGGTGGGGCTTATACTTAAATGGTAAAACCTCTTGCATTGATTCAGTGTTGTTTTGCTAAAATTTGGCATAAAAAAGGAATCTCTCTCATTCAAGATGTCTTAATGGACAAGAAAATGGGATCTTGGGAAGATATCGAGAATAAATTTAACATCCCAAATTCTCAAAAAAAAACCTATACCCTAATATCTAAAGCTGTGGGAAGGCACTTCCCTGGTAAAATGTTAAATTCTAAATAGATGATTTATCATATGAAATGGGCTGATGGTAAAAGGTTGAGTGATTTTTATGTAAGCAAATATATGATATGCTCAAGGAGGATGTAGGAATTATTAATAGAATTAATCAGAACTGGAATCTTAAATGGACTAACTCTAGATGACACTTTATCTTTGATTTTTTTTGGCACTCACAAGTTGAACCAAAAATTATTTATTTTCGATGGTTGCTTCTTTTTAAAAAAATTATTGTTAGATCTTTTCTTTCTCATTGTGGTCAAAAGAGTATTTGTTGTTCCATATGCAATTGTCTTGAAACCTTTGAACACCTTTTCTTTGAATGTGAATTTGCTAAGAGAATATGGTCCAATTTTTTTGGTTATCCCATTTTGTGGAACTGTTGTAATAATTTTTCTTGGCATGAGGTTGTTATTTGTTTTGTGGAAGCCTTTGACTGTAAAATGAATAATTTGTGGTTTACCTTAATTGCTGAAATTCTTTGGGTCATTTGGAAATAGGAAAATGAGGAGATCTTCCAAGCCAGGAAATAGGATCTTACTGAGTTTTATATTAAACTCACACATCTTCATATTATCTCATAGGTATCTGCAAGGATAGAGGTGCCAAAAGAAATATTCTTATCATTAGTGAAATAAGGAACAATGATTGTGTACAAGAAAGACATGTAGTCCTCCTCATATGTTGAAGTACCTCAAGAAGGGAACATTGGTCAAACTCAAGACCTTGGCCAGCTAAACATTCAGAGCACAAATGAAGATGATGGAAATAGGGATGATAACCAAGGTGATGCATACAACAGTGAATGGGAAAACAAGGCTGACAATGACACTTGGAACAACTATGGACAAGGAAATAGAAATAATGGATGAGATAATACAGAAGATGGGAACAATACTGATGGATGGGAAAACCCATAGTAATATTGTTATGATGTCTTTTTTGTACACCATATACAAGTACTTTGTATAAGGTTTTTTATTGTTATTATGCATATGGTATAGATAGGTGATGGTAGCAAGCAACAAAAACTCTGATTGTTGCTGGTAACTAGTTGTTGTTATACAATTGATACTCTATTGCACAAAAAAAAGAGTTCAAGTTTAGTTTATTTTTTAGATATGTATGTTAAGTCTAGTTATTTGAGAGTTACTGTTCTCAATTTTTTATTATGATTAAGTGCTTAGTTTTAAAGTTACTCACACACACACACACACACACACACACACACATGTATGTATGTATGACTTTAAAACTAATTACTTAATCATAATTAAATTTTTAGAACAGTAGCTCTCAAATAACTAGACCTAATACACATCTAAAAAATTAACCAAACTTGAACTCTTTTTTTAATAAGTGTATACCAAAAATTGTGTAAATTAATTAAGAGCATTGATATACCAATGAAACTATTATCAAGAGCTAAACCAAACCTAAATAAATTGTTCTCAATTGGTGTCTCATTTTCTATCCTCTATCCTCAAGGATCCTTTTAGTCCTTATAATTTTCTCTCAAATGCACTTATGACCATTAAGATGACAACCTAAAGAACAAGATTATGATGCTATGAAATGAATTGATTCAAACGATAAATATATACAAATGATTAAGCTAAAATGCATGATTCAAAGTGATAATCTAAGAGTTATGATGCGGAAAATTAACTACTATGAAGCTAAATGCTAAGCTAAGAATTAACATGTTATCTAAATGAGTATATGAGTATGCAAATGTATGTAAAACAATGGATATGAAGCTAATTAAGATGAAACACAATGGAAAACAATGGATATGAAGGTATCTAAATGCATATTAAGGTAGTGTAGTAATTCAGCCCCTTTTTGATACAAAAAACTCTTCTAAAATAACTTGATTGCTAATGGATTCTTTTTTCCTTTTTTTTTAATCGGGTTAACAAGGTTATCAATATTCACTAGTGTGCACGTATAAATGGAAATACTGCTTAACAAAAACCATATGCAAGATAAAAAAATTATGTTTATTTCAAAATAATTTTGATGTGACCAGCAGAACTTTTTTAGACTCAATATGAAACTTAGGATTTACAAAAAATAGCACTGGAAATTATATAGTTGTTACATAAAATTATGAGTACACCTTTCTTTGCTACAATTCCCTAAGTTGAATTTTTTTGATGATTGCCTTAATCACTATTTCTATCCTCCCAATCCCAAAGTTCAATTTCCAACAAATGTCATTCTTCATTTGTTATCAATTGCCTAACCAACACATTACCATGAATATAATCTACAAAATTACAGCTGAGTATTATTTTCCACCATACACTCCCATCAATACTGAGTATGTTTTCCCAAGTTACTCCAAAGTAAGTATATTGTCAGGACATGTAAGATGCTAGAGTTTCCTATTATTGTTGTAGATGTGCATCTAAACTCTACCTTCATTTAATTTGATATTACTAGGCTCATTTTTGTTAATGACTATATATATGACTTCTTCTAGTTATCCTTGAAAGCACATTATGGCTCCACATGTTGGTTCCTTTTTAGGTGGTATGTTTTGATTCATTTGTATCCCTCCTAATTATTTTTCTAATTTATGCTCATCTTTCCTGAGCCGCTTGAGTTCCTCAAACTTCTTTAATTTGTTCCCTGCTAAGTCGAAGGCCTCCTTGATCTTTCATGTGGCATACAACCCCATTCTCATTCTTGTGGCTATCGACCAATGACTTATTGTAGTTATCAATGGCTGGCATTAATGCAACAACATAACTCAACCCCCAAACAGTGTGTGTCATATTTCACATAGAGATCCATCTTATCAAATCAGTAAAAAAACAACATGAATGACCCTGCTAAATCTTAACATTCCCTATTTTTGAATCCACACCCTAAAATCAACTTGGTTCTTGGTTTTTTTCAAAGAAAATTCACACTTAGTAATCCTTGATAATTCCAACAACTTCCAATACTATCTCCACTCCCTCAAAATTCCTCAATATAAAAAAAATCGGCTTCCAGTTGTTAATTCAACATGTACATCAACACCAACACCGATACAAACTATGAAAATCACCCTAAGAGTTTCTTTCAACTTTGAAGATGATGCCCTCCAGAAGAGATTCTGAAATCTCTAGAAGCTATTTTTTGCAACCTACAATTTTCCCTATGTAAAATTAGAAATTCTCCAGACTCCCTTTTGAATCAACAATATCCTCTGATATTCTCTTCCCTGTGTAACTGAAAACTATTTATTGAATTCTACTTGTATATATTATTTTAGTTTTAATTAAATGCTACTAAGAGGTAAACTTAACATTTAGTTAATGTTATCTCTTTTATGTTCTCACAAGCATGGAAGGGACATCATAGTCCTCCCTCCCCAAAATTGCTTGTCATCAAGCAATTTCAGTCCTAGATGCCTTAAAATTTGTTCATTCTCCCAAGTTGCATCTTCCACCGTTAGCTCTTTCCACTTCATTATATACTATTTAATCATCCACTTCCTAAGAGTATGTTCCCTAGTTTTAATGATGGCCTTTGGAATCAAAATTAAATTTCCTTCCTCATCCAAAGGTGGCAACATAGTAGGAGTTGCATTGTGTCCTAAGGCTTTGTTCAAATGTGAAACATGAAAAATGTTATGTACCTTTCTGCTTGTTGATATCTCCAACTCATATGTTACTTCTCCAACTCTCCTTACCACTTGAAAAGGACCATAAAATATAGGCTCAAACTTTTTTGAGCTACTTCTTTTGAGTGAGGATTGCCTATAGGGATGCAATCTCAAGTATACCAAATCATTAACCTCAAAGTTCCTTTCAACTCTATGTTGGTCTGCATATTATTTTTGCTAATTCTAGGCTTGTTGGATATTTTCCTTCAAAGATTTCATGATGTCTTGGCTCTATTGCAACAAGTCCTTAGCTTTGGATACTCTACTATCTCCAAATAGTAAGTTCGTGAAACTTAGTGGTTCATACCCATAAAGAGCTATAAATGGAGACATTTAATTGACATATGGTATGTATAGTTGTAACAATACTCACTCAAATGTAACCATTTTTTCCAAGCTTTATGTTTCTTTATAATGTAGTTTCTCAAATAGCCCTCCAACCATTTGTTAACTATTTTTGTTTAACCATCAGTTTCTGGATGGTAATTGGTGTTGGGAGTAAGTTCTATTCCACTCAATATAAAAAAACTCCTTCCAAAACAAATGCATAAACTCCTTGTCCCTGTCAGTCACTATATTCTGAGGCAACCCATGCAGTTCAAAAAATTTACTAAAAAATAAATTTTCCACCTATGTGGCTATAAACACTATTGAAATTGTAAATAAATGGGCAAATTCAATAAACCTGTCAACTAAAACATATATACAATTCTTTTATTAGATAGTAGGAAACCCAACAATAAAATCCATAGAAATACTTTTTCATTTTTTATTGGGAATAAGCAGGGGCTGCAATAGGCTAACAAACTATGTGTTCTCATTTTTATTTTGTTGACAAACTAGACACTCCTAAAAAAACTTCTAAACTTCATTTTTAATCCCATTCCAAATAAACATCTCCTTACCTTTCTTGTATGTCATGAAAAAACCAAGATGACCAACCATAGGAATATCATGAAAAGATTTTATAACCACTTTTTTCAACTTAGAATTATGCACCAAGAATAGTCTACCTTTATAGAAAATGAGTTCATTTTGTATTATGTACCTATCATCATGTGTGACAACCTCCAAAATGCTAGAAGCCCATGAGTCTTTTGCACATTCACCTAATATATTTTCCTTCCAATTTTTTGTAATCTCAACTAAAGAGCATAAATGTGGTCTCCTACACAATGCATCAACCACTACATTCTTTTTCCCTTTAACATGGGCTATGTCAAAATCATAAGCTTGCAGCTTGCTTGCCCATTTTTGCTATATTTCACTTAATTCTTCCTGATTCATAAAATATTTAAGACTATTATGAACAGTCTTAACTATGAACTTACCTCCCACAAGATAAGGCCTAAATTTGGCTAGTGCATGAATTATTGTCAACATCTCTTTGTCATAAATTAAATAGCTTCTTTCTATCCCTCTTAATGTTCTACTTTCATAAGCAATTGGATGTTTATTTTGCATTAAAGCAATAGACTCCTTCACTAGATGCATCACATGCAAGCTCCAAAGGTTTAGAAAAATTAGGAATTGCCAATACAGGACATGTGCTCATTAAATGCTTAAACAGATCAAAACATTTATGTGATTTTTCAGACCATGCAAAGGCTCCCTTTTTGGTCAAATTAGTCAATGGGGAAGCAACGTATGAAAATCCTTTTACAAATATCCTAGAGAATACACACAATCCAAAAAATCCCTTAACTTGTTACAAATTTGTAGGCGGAGGCCAATCAATGATTGCCTTAATTTTTTAGGCTCAATGTAACTCCTTTAGAGATGATTATATTACCAAGATATAACAATTATGTCAACCCAAATTCACATTTTGATCCTTTAGAATACAAAGACTCTCTCTCAAGAATACTAAGCACTTATTCCAAGTGCTTCAAGTGTTCATCCCATGTCTTACTATATATTAAAATGTCATCACAAAACATAATGACAAACTTACGTAATTGGTTGTTAAATACCTTGTTCATACAAGATTGGAAAGTATTTGGACCATTATTCAACCCAAATGGCATGATTAAAAAACTCATAATGACATAAATGGCATCTAAAAGTAGTATTCTCAACATCCTCCTCTTGAACTGATTTGAGGTAGCCTAATCTCAAATTAATCTTTGAAAAGAAGCGAGCACCGTGTAACTTATCAATCAATTCATCAATACGGGGTATTGGGTATCTATTTTTAATTTTTTCTTATTTAATTCCATGTAATCAATTAACATCTACATTGTCCCATCTTTCTTTTTAACAAAAACTACTAAAGAGGCAAAAGGATCTTACTTGGCCTTGTGTGTCCCATTTCCAACAACTCTTTAATCTTTTCAATTTCATCTTTGTGTCTTTTGGAGCATCTGTATGGAGTATTCATGAATGGCTTAGCACTTTGTCAAGTTATATAGTGTTCTCAATACCTCTATCTGGTGGAACTCCACGTAGTATATCACGAAACACCTTGCTATACTTGTCCAACAACACCTCAACATCTGACTAATAACTTCTCTTTTACTATCGTAAATTAGACGACATGATAATGCATTCAATTTCCCATTCCACTTGGTCATGTCTCATTAATATTTTCATTCTTTTAAAAGATATCACCTTAGGACCACATTTTTCATGCCTCTGAGAAGATTTTTTCTCCCATCAACCTCAAATTTTATTTTCATAGTTTTAAAATTCATCCTAAACTCACCAAGTGAACATAACCACTAGATCCCAAGCACTACATCTATATCACCAATGCTAACCATATAGAAGTCATCTCTCAACACATACTCACCCAACCGAATACATAAATCTAGTATCTTTCTAGTGCAAGTAAGAGTTAAACCATCAACAACCATGAATCTAAAGCCTTCACATTATTCTATCTTCAAACCCCTTCTTTCTACGACACTTTCATCAATAAAATTATGTATTGCACTTGTATCAATAAGAGTGACTATATGTTGCCCACATAACATGCCTCTAACTCTGAAATATCCTATTTTATGCAAATTGGTTAATTGTGCCATGACACTGCTTCTTCCTTGTTCCATGTCTGATTCTTCTGATAAAGTATCCCCCTCACTAGTGTCTAATTCAATTTTTTGTCCAAAATTTTTAGAATTTGATTCAGGGGCTATAAAGTATTCAAGTTGTTTTGGTTTAGCCTTGATAGCACATTTATGAGTTGAGTCCCAAGGTTCCCTACATTGGAAACATAATTACTTATTTCTAAGCTCATAAAGTTGATCATCATCAAGTCTAGGCTACAATTTCTTAGTCTGGGTTACAATGTTCTTTCTGCTTTTCCTTTTTGTGGTGAAAGGTTCTTGACTAAAATATACTCCTTAAAGTAGAAGCTTCCATTTTCCTTGCTCTTTTGATTGCCTCCTACAAATTTGATGGGTTGAAAGCTTTAACCCAACCCCTTAAAGGTTCCATCAAGCCATTCACAAATATTACTACTCATCTTCTCTCTAAAATATTAATCATTGGTACTGAAAGTTTTTAAAAATCAGTAATGAAGGATT
>BSBK01007433.1:0-70000 GCA_027943335.1 Chamaecyparis obtusa
CTAAAGCTTTTAAAACTGAGTTCAAAGTTTCTGTACCCTCCTGCTAATACCAAAAATCTTCAATATCTTCAAAACTAGACCTGATCTAGCCAATGAAACTTTGCTGGCAGGCTGATATGACTGAGATGAACCTCACATGTAAAATTAAAACATTCCAAGATCGTAAGACCAACTTACTAAAAATAGCAAGTTTTCATAAATAGCAACTCTACACAAAGTAACCATTATTAAATACAAAAATAAAAATATTTTTGGATGATGCAAAATTGCTCTTACACCCAGGATGCTCCTGCATCACTATATATATATGTATATATATATATATATATATATATATATATGTATGTGTATGTGTATGTGTATGTGTATGTGTATGTGTATGTGTATGTGTATGTACATGTACATGTACATGTACATGTACATGTACATGTACATGTACATGTACATGTACATGTACATGTACATGTACATGTACATGTACATGTACATGTACATGTATATGTATATATATATATATATATATATATATATATATATATATTATATATATATATATATATATATGTATACATCTATACATATATATATATGTGTGTGTGTGTGTGTGTGTGTGTGCGTGTGTGTGTAGTGTGTTGTGTTATATATATATGTATGTATGTATGTATGTATGTATGTATGTATGTACATATATGTATATATATACATATATATATGTATATGTATATGTATATACATACATACATACATACATACATATAAATACATACATACATAATACACACACACACACACACACACACACACACACACACACACACACACACACACACATATATATATATGATGCAGGAGCATCCTAGCTGTAAGAGCAATTTGCATCACCCAAAAAAAAATAAAAATTTCTATTTTTATATTCAATAAGTGCTATTTTGTGCAGAGCTGCTATTTATGGAAAGTTATTATTTTTAGTAATTTTTGTATGTGCTCAAAATGATCTGGTTTCTTTCTTGTAGGTTCATTTTTGTCATATAAGTCTGCCAGTAAAGTTTCATTGCAAGATCAAGTGTATATTGGAAGATATTGAAGATTTTCCATATTGGCAGCAGGATATAGAAACTTTGAACTCAATTTTGAGATTTTAGAGGCTCCGGATGAGGTCAAAAATTTGGATGACGGGCGCTTGCGCGGGTCAATTTTGTAGAGCACTTTGTGATATTTTTGAATGGGTTATAATAGTCGATCGGGTCAACTGGTGATGACTTATGGTCTTCGGAAGTTGGGCCACCTGAATTGGTGGAAAATATTTTTTTCAAAATTTATGTTCGGGTTTAAAGGTTATCTTGAGCTGACTATGATGTAATAAAATGTAAAATAAAATAATTCTAAGTTTGGTCGGCTTTATTGGCTAAAATTTTAGAACCTTCCTATGCGGTGGAAAATTGCCTATATAAAGAATGTTGTATTATTGTCTTAGGCAGTTCAGAATAGTTCTAGGTAGTAGATCTGGGCAATAATTCGAAACTTTGTCCTATAAAATATTTTAAGGGAATGCACATGTGAATTTACATATTGTAATTCTGAAAGTTTGTAGTTCCACATTTGTGGAGATAATAAGAAGCCAATTTTCTGTTCTTGCATATTGTTGTGGTTTCTCTGTTTCTGTTATGTGTTTGTGGTATTAAGGGGAGCACCCTTTATCAAGTGGTATCAGAGTAGGTTTTCTTGAGTTTGTAAATAGATCACTGACTGTGAGGTAGTTTGCACCAAGACCGTGGTTAAAGTTTTAGTGTGCATCGCGAAAATGCCTCCACGAAGAGAACGTGGCAGAAGAGCTGGTGCTGTGACACCTGAGGTTAGAGAGCTGCAGAGACAAGTGCGAGCATTGCAAGAAGAGATTCACAAAGGAATGAATCTAATGTCAGAGATGAAAGTGAGGATGAAGCCGAGAAGAATATCAAGAAGGAGAAGTTGAAATTGTGAACCAGGAGGAAGAAAGACTTTTTTGGGCGATTTCCAAGATTGGGAAAAGATCTAAGATTGAGGTTCCTACATTTTTTGGAAATCTTAACCAGAGGAATTGATCGACTGGATCAATGAATGTGAGAAATATTTTGAGTATGAAGATGTTGAGGATCCTGATAGGGTCAAATTTGCGAAGGCTAGACTGAAAGGTCATGTGAAGATATGGTGGCAAGAGATTCAGTCGGAGCGAAATAGAAGGGGAAAGGAGAAAATCATGAGATGGGATCGGATGGTGGATAAATTGAAGCGACAGTTCATTCCTTTTGATTATGAGCTTGACCTACTAAGAAAATGCAGAGTTTCAAGTAAGCAGGAAGATCTGTTAAGGAGTATACAGATGAGTTCTATCGACTTCGCATCAGAACAGCCATGTAGAAGCTGATAAAGAGAAAGTTTCCCGATACCTTAATGGGTTAAGGCCAAGTATTCAGGAGGAGCTGAATCTGGTTCAAATGAACAGTATTGAAGAGGCATACCAGTTTTCCCTAAAAGTAGAGGAAAAGCTGAACAAGAACTTTAGAGCAGACAAAACGGAAGAGGTCGCGGTGGATGATCTGGTGGACAGTCATATGGTGGCCGAAATGAAGATCTGAAAAAGAAGGATGAGGCCAGTACGAGTCAAAATCAGTGAGAAATAATTCTAATCGCTTCCAGGATTAGAATAATAGAGATCAAGAGGAAGAGGAGAGAAAGAGGACAAGGATCTGGAAGAGGTGGCTTCCGTGGAACATATTTTCGCTATGGAGAAGAAGGTCATAGGGCATTGAATGTCCTCAACACAGATAGAATAAGTAGAAGAAATGAAGGCCAGGCCAGAGTTGCACATGTAGATGAAGATGTCAGATCATCAAATTCTGAAGAAGCTGAAAAGGAGAAATGTCGATTAACAGAAGAGTCTTGTTGAGTGGTGAGAATGAACCTGAATAAAGGAGGAGCCTGTTTCGCACCAGGTGCAAGTGTGAAGGTAAATGTTGTGATGTGATTATTGATAGTGGAAGCACTGACAATTTGGTGTCAGAAGAGATGGTGACAAAATTAAAACTCAAGAGATAGAAACACCCACATCCATATCAGATTGCCTGGGTACAGGATGATCACAAGGTCATGGTCAATGAACAATGCCTGGTGAAGTTCAAGATTGGCAGATACCAAGATGAGGTATTGTGTGATATCATATCTATGGATGCATGTCATATGTTGTTGGGTAGACCATGGCAGTTTGACAGATGTGCTATACATGATGGTCGTGCGAATACCTATTCCCTGACAAAGGATGGAGTGCGACATAAACTAAAACTATTAAAGGAGATTAAATAAAAGGTATGTGGTAATGCAAGGATAAATTTTGTTGATGGAAAAAATTTTATAGATGGTATGAGGCATGAGCATGTATGTTTTTCTTTAATTCCAAAAGCTGGTAAAAAGGAAGTAGGAAGATGTTCCTGTAGAAGTTGCAGATTTGTTGAATGAATTTTAGGATATTGTATCCGATAACATGGCCTGATGGATTACCACCAGTCAGGAAGATCAATCATCAGATGGACTTGATCCCAGGAGTGAGATTTCCGAACAAGGCAGCACACAGAATGACACATGCAGAAAGTGAGGAGTTGAACAGACAAGTACATGAGTTGTTACAGAAAAGATTGATCCATGAGTCTGAGTCCCTGTTCTATACCAGCGGTATTAACACCAAAGAAGAATGGAGAATGGAGGATGTGTACAGATTCTAGGGCAATAAACAAGATCACAATCAAGTACAGGTTTCCATTGCCATGAATGGATGATATTATGGACTGTTTGAGTGGAGCTGTGTATTTTTCAAAGATAAATCTGAAAAGTGGATATCATCAGATTCAGATCAGAAAAGGAGATGAAGGGAAGATTACCTTCAAGACAAATGAAAGACTGTATGAGTGGTTAGTCATGCCTTTTGGGCTAACCAATGCACCGAGCACTTTCATGCGGCTCATGAACGAGGTTCTGAAAGAATTTATGGGTAAGTTTGTCATTGTTTACCTAGATGATATTCTCATCTTTAGTAAGACATTGGAGGAGCATATGATGCATATTCGTATGGTATTTGAGAAGCTGAGAGAAGAGAAATTATTGATTAATTTGAAGAAGTGTAGTTTTGTGAAGAAAGAGTTAGTGTATTTGAGATTTGTAGTTTCAGTAGAAGGTCTAAAAATGGACCCAGAGAAGGTACAGGCTATCCTTGAATGGCCTACTCCAAGGAGTGCTACTGATGTAAGATCTTTTCATGGTTTGGCTAGCTTTTACAGAAAGTTTATCAAAAAATTTAGCAGTATTTATGGACCCTTGACTGAAACAATGAGAGGGGATAGAAAAGAGTTTAAGTGGACTAATAGGGCAGAAAAGAGTTTTCAATTGTTGAAACAAAAAGTTACAGAACAACCTATTTTAGCACTTCTAGATTTTAATAAGGTGTTTCAAGTAGATTGTGATGCTAGTGGTACTGCAATAGGAGCTGTTATGAGCCAAGAAGGTAAACCTGTTGCTTATTTTAGTGAGAAGTTAAATGATGCCAAGAGAAAATATTCTATTTATGATCAAGAATTTTATGCTATAGTTCAGGCATTAAAGAAGTGGAGATATTATCTGCTCCCTAAGGAGTTTGTTTTGTATACTGATCATCAAGCTTTGCAATATTTGAATAGTCAAGTAAAATTGAATCAAAAGCATTTGAAATGGGTTGAGTTTTTGCAGAGTTCTATATTTGTTTTGAAACACAATAGTGGAAAGTCTAATAGGGTTGCAGATGCTCTTAGCAGAAGGCAACTATTGCTGACAGAAATGCAGATTGAAGTGGTTGGGTTCAAGGAGCTCAAGAATTTGTATCTAGAGGATCCTGATTTTGGTGAAGCTTGGAAAGCTTGTACAGAACCTGTTACTCTAGACAGGATGAAATGGCTGGATTTCATCATCCAGGATGATATGCTATTCAAAGGGAGTCAGTTGTGTGTTCTAGGAAGTTCTGTAAGGGAGAATCTCATCAAGGAGAAGCATAGCGGAGGATTGGCTGGACATTTTGGTTATGTCAAAACTCTTTCTTTGGTTAGTGAGAATTATTATTGGCCACAGTTGCAGCAAGATGTGAAGAAGTTTGTACAAAGTTGCAGAGTATGTCAGATGGCGAAAAGAGTGAAGTAGAATACAGGGTTGTATCAGCCATTACCTGTACCAGAGAAGCCTTGGGAGGATATCAGCATGGACTTTGTTCTTGATTTACCGAGGACTCAGCGGGGACATGATTCAATTTTTGTGGTGGTTGACAGATTTTCAAAGATGGCAGATTTCATTCCCTGCAAGAAGACTAATGATGTTGTTCATGTAGCAGAATTGTTTTTCAGAGAAGTAGTGAGACTTCATGGTTTGCCAAAGACCATAGTTTCAGATCGGGACACTAAGTTTGTTAGATATTTCTAGCGTACATTGTGGAAGAAGTTGAAGATAGATTTGAAGTTCAGTTCATCACATCATCCATAGACTGATGGACAGACAGAGGTGGTGAATAGGAGATTGAGAAATTTGCTGAGATGTTTGGTTGGAGATAAGCCAACAGGATGGGATTTGATTTTACCATAGGCAAAATTTGCATACGATAATTCTATCAATAGGAGCACTGGAAAATCACCATTCCAGATTGTATATGGAAGTAGTCCGAGAAATGAATCTGAATTGAAGAAGATAGATAAAGTAGAAATAAGTAGTGCTGAAGCTGAGGATTTTGCAGAACACTTGAAGAAAATCCATGGGGAGGTGAGGAAGCATATTACCAAGATGAACACACAGTATAAGGCTAAGGTAGATGAGAAAAAGAGGTATAAAGAATTTCAGGTTGGTGATGAAGTCATGGTTCATTTGCGGAAGGAGCGGTTTCCAGTTGGTACATATAACAAGCTGAAAATGAAGAAGTTTGTACCATGTAAGATACTGAAGAAACATGATTCAGGAAATGCATATGAGGTAGAATTGCCTATTGAGCTAAATATTTCACCTGTGTTTAACATTTCAGATCTGACAGAGTATCATGAAGGAGGTGTTGAAGATGCGATCACAGTAACACAGTGGAGTATTCTAGCAACTAGTTCAAACACTAAGGAGATCGAAGATATACTGGACAGTCGTGTTGGCAGAAGCACAAGGAATAGGACATATGAAGAATATCTGGTCAAGTGGAAAGGATAACCTATTGAAGATTCGTCATGGCTGACAAAGGAGGAGGTTAGCCATCTTAGTTTTCCTCTGCACACCTAAGTCGTGACAGGGTCACTTCTCAAATTACCCTGGGTGTCTGATGCAGGAGCATCCTGGGTGTAAGAGCAATCTTGCATCACCCAAAAAAAAAAATATTTCTTTTTTTATATTCAATAAGGGCTATTTTGTGCAGAGCTGCTATTTATGGAAAGTTACTATTTTTGGTAATTTTTGTATGTGCTCAGAATGATCTGATTTCTTTCTTGGAGGTTCATTTTGGTCATATAAGTCTGCCAGTAAAGTTTCATTGCCAGATCAAGTGTATATTGGAAGATATTGAAGATTTTCGGTATTGGCAGCAGGGTATAGAAACTTTGAACTCAGTTTTGAAGGCTTTAGAGGCTCTAAATGAGGTCAAAAATTTGGGTGATGAGCGCTTGTGCGAGTCAAGCCTGTAGAGCACTTCGTGGCATTTCTGAAATGGGGTTATAATAGCTGATCGGGTCAACTAGTGATGACTTATGGTCTTTGAAAGTTGGGCCACCTGAATTGGCGAAAAATAATTTTATTCAAAAATTTTGTTCAGGTTTCAAAGGTTATCTTGAGCCGACTATGATGTAATAAAATGTAAAATAAAATAATTTTAAGTTTGGTCGGCCTTATTGGCTAAAATTCTGGAACCTTCCCAGGCGGTGGAAAATTGCCTATATAAGCAAGGCTGTATTATTGTCTTAGGCAGTTCAGAATAGTTCTGGGTAGTAGATCTGGGCAATAATTCAAGGTTTTTTCCTACAGAATATTATAAGGGAATGCCCATGTGGCTTTGCATATTGTAATTCTTGAAAGTTTGTAATTCCACATTTGTGGAGATAATAAGAAGCCAATTTTCTATTCTTGCATATTGTTGTAGTTTCTCTGTTTCTATTATGTGTTTGTGGCATTAAAGGGAGCACCATTCATCAAGTGGTATCAGAGCAGATTTTCTTGAGTGTGTAAATAGATCGCCGACTGTGAGGTAGTTTGCACCAAGATCATGGTTAGGGTTTCAGTGCGCATCGCGAAAATGCCTCCACGAAGAGAACGTGGTGGAAGAGCTGGTGCTGTGACACCTGAGGTTAGAGTGCTGTAGAGACAAGTGCGAGCATTGCAAGAAGAGATTCGCAGAGGAATGAATCTTAATGTCAGAGACGAAAGCGAGGATGAAGCCGAAGAAGAATATCAAGAAGGAGAAGTTGAAATTGTGAACCAGGAGGAAAAAAGACTTTTTCGGTCGATTTCTAAGATTGGGAAAAGACCTAAGATTGAGGTTCCCACATTTTCTGTAAATCTTAACCCATAGGAATTGATCGACTAGATCAATGAATGTGAGGAATATTTTGGGTATGAAGATGTTGAGGATCCTGATAGGGTCAAATTTGTGAAGGCTAGACTGAAAGGTGATGCGAAGATATGGTGGCAAGAGATTCAGTTAGAGAGAAATAGAAGGGGAAAGGAGAAAATCATGAGATGGGATCAGATGATGGATAAATTGAAGTGACAGTTCATTCCTGTTGATTATGAGCTTGACCTACCAAAGAAAATGCAGAGTTTGAAGCAAGCAGGAAGATCTGTTCAGGAGTATACAGAGGAGTTCTATCAACTTCTCATCAGAACAAGCCATGCAGAAGCTGATAAGGAGAAAGTTGCCCGATACCTTAATGGGTTAAGGCCAAGCATTCAGGAGGAGCTAAATCTGGTTTGAATGAACAGTATTGAAGAGGCATACCAGTTTGCCCTAAAAGTAGGGAAAAGCTAAACAAGAAGTTTGAGAGCAGACAAAATGGAAGAGGTCGCTGTGGATGATCTGGTGGACGGTCATATGGTGGCTGAAATGAAGATCCGAAAAAGAAGGATGAGGCCAGTAGCAGTCAGAATCAGTGAGAAAATAATTCTAATCGCTTCGAGGATCAAAATAATAGAAATCAGAGAAGAAGACGAAGAGGACAAGGATCTGGAAGAGTTAGCTTCCGTGGAACATGTTTTCACTATGGAGAAGAAGGTCATAGGGTATTTGAATGTCCTCAACACCAAGGCATAACAGATAGGAGAAATGAAAGCCAGACCAGAGTTGCACATGTAGATGAAGATGCCAGATCATCAAATTCTGAAGATGCTGAAAGAGGAGAAACATTGATTAATAGAAGAGTCTTGTTGAGTGGTGAGAATGAACCTGAGCAAAGGAGGAGCTTGTTTCACACCAGGTGCAAGTGTGAAGGTAAATGTTGTGATGTGATTATTGATAGTGGAAGCACTGACAATTTGGTGTCAGAAGAGACGGTGACAAAGTTGAAACTCAAGAGACAGAAACACCCACATCCATATCGGATTGCCTGGGTACAGGATGATCACAAGGTCATGGTCAATGAACAATGTCTGGTGAAGTTCAAGATTGGTGGATACCAAGATGAGGTATTGTGTGATATCATATCTATGGATGCATGTCATATGTTGTTGGGTAGACCATGGCAGTTTGATAGATGTGCTATACATGATGGTCGTGCGAATACCTATTCCCTGACAAAGGATGGAGTGCGACATAAACTAAAACCATTGAAGGAGACTGAAGAAAAGGTATGTGGTAATGCAAGGATAAATTTTGTTGATGGAAGAAATTTCCAAGATGGTATGAGGCATGAGCATGTATATTTTTCTTTAATTTCAAAAGCTGGTAAAGAGGAAGTAGAAGATGTTCCTATAGAAGTTGCAGATTTGTTGAATGAATTTCAGGATATTGTATCTGATAACATGGCTAATGAATTACCTCCAGTCAGGAAGATCATTCATCAGATGGAATTGATCCTAGGAGTGAGTTTTTCGAACAAGGCAGGACACAGAATGACACCTGCAGAAAGTGAGGAGTTGAACAGACAAGTACATGAGTTGTTACAGAAAAGATTGATTCGTGAGAGTTTGAGTCCCTATTCTGTACCAGTGGTATTAACACCAAATAAGAATGGAGAATGGAGGATGTGTACAGATTCTAGGACAATAAACAAGATCACAAACAAGTACAGGTTTCGATTGCCATGAATGGATGATATTATAGACTGTTTAAGTGGAGCTGTGTATTTTTCAAAGATAGATCTGAAAAGTGGATATCATCAGATTTAGATCAGAGAAGGAGATGAATGGAAGACTACCTTCAAGACAAAGGAAGGATTGTATGAGTGGTTATTCATGCCTTTTGGGCTAACCAATGCACCGAGCACTTTCATGTGGCTCATGAACGAGGTTCTGAAAGAACTTTTGGATAAGTTTGTCATTGTTTACCTAGATGATATTCTGATCGTTAGTAAGACATTGGAGGATCATATGATACATATTCGTATGGTATTTGAGAAGCTGAGAGAAGAGAAATTGTTGATTAATTTGAAGAAGTGTAGTTTTGTGAAGAAAGAGTTAGTGTATTTGAGATTTTTAGTTTCAGCAAAAGGTCTAAAAATGGACCCAGAGAAGGTACAGGCTATCCTTGAATGGCCTACTCCAAGGAGTGCTACTGAGGTAAGATCTTTTCATGGTTTGGCTAGCTTTTACAGAAAGTTTATCAGAAATTTTAGCACTATTTGTGGACCCTTGACTGAAACAATGAGAGAGGATAGAAAAGAGTTTAAGTGGACTAATAGGGCAGAAAAGAGTTTTCAATTGTTGAAACAAAAAGTTACAGAACAACCTATTTTAGCACTTCCAGATTTTAATAAGGTGTTTCAAGTAGATTGTGATGCTAGTGGTACTGCAATAGGAGCTGTTATGAGCCAAGAAGGTAAACCTATTGCATATTTTAGTGAGAAGTTAAATGATGCCAAGAGGAAATATTCTGTTTATGATCAAGAATTTTATGCTATAGTTCAAGCATTAAAGAAGTGGAGACATTATCTACTTCTTAAGGAGTTTGTTTTGTATACTAATCATCAAGCTTTGCAATATTTGAATAGTCAAGTAAAATTGAATCAAAGGCATTTGAAATGGGTTGAGTTTTTGCAGAGTTATACATTTATTTTGAAACACAGGAGTGGAAAGTCTAATAGGGTTGCAGATGCTCTTAGTAGAAGGCAACTATTGCTGACAGAAATGCAGATTGAAGTGGTTGGGTTCAAGGAGCTCAAAAATTTGTATCTAGAGGATCCTGATTTTGGTGAAGCTTGGAAAGCTTGTACAGAACCTGTTACTTTAGACAGGATGAAATGGCTGGATTTCATCATCCAAGATGATATGCTATTCAAAGGGAGTCATTTGTGCATTCCAGGAAGTTCTATGAGGGAGAATCTCATCAAGGAGAAGCATAGCGGAGGATTGGCTGGACATTTTGGTCATGACAAAACCCTTTCTTTGGTTAGTGAGAATTATTATTGGCCACAGTTGCAGCAAGATGTGAAGAAGTTTGTACAAAGTTGCAGAGTATGTCAAATGGTGAAAGGAGTGAAGCAGAATAGAGGGTTGTATCAGCCATTACCTGTACCAGAGAAGCCTTGGGAGGATATCAGCAAGGACTTTGTTCTTGGTTTACCGAGGACTCAGCGGGGACACGATTCAATTTTTGTGGTGGTTGACAGATTTTCAAAGATGGCAGATTTCATTCCCTGCAAGAAGACTAATGATGTTGTTCATGTAGCAGAATTGTTTTTCAGAGAAGTAGTGAGACTTCATGGTTTGCCAAAGACCATAGTTTTAGATCGAGACACTAAGTTTGTTAGATATTTCTAGCGTACATTGTGGAAGAAGTTGAAGATAGATTTGAAGTTCAGTTCATCATATCATCCACAGACTGATGGACAGACAGAGGTGGTGAATAGGAGTTTGAAAAATTTGCTGAGATGTTTGGTTGGAGATAAGCCAACAGGATGGGATTTGATTTTACCACAGGTGGAATTTTTATACGATAATTCTATCAATAGGAGCACTGGTAAATCACCATTCCAGATTGTATATGGAAGTAGTCTGAGAAATGCATCTGAATTGAGGAAGATAGATAAAGGAGAAATAAGTAGTGCTGAAGCTGAGGATTTTGCAGAACACTTGAAGAACATCCATGGGGAGGTGAGGAAGCATATTACCAAGATGAACGCACAGTATAAGGCTAAGGCAGATGAGAAAAGGAGGTATAAAGAATTTCAGGTTGCTGATGAAGTCATGGTTCATTTGCAGAAGGAGCTATTTCCAGTTGGTACATATAACAAGCTAAAAATGAAGAAGTTTGGACCATGTAAGATACTGAAGAAACATGATTCAGGAAATGCATATGAGGTAGAATTGCCTATTAAGCTAAATATTTCACCTGTGTTTAATATTTCAGATCTAACAGAGTATCATGAAGGAGGTGTTGAAGATGCGATCACAGCAGCACAGTGGAGTATTCCAGCAACTAGTTCAAACACTAAGGAGATCGAAGATATACTGGACAGTCGTGTTGGTAGGAGCACAAGGAATAGGACATATGAAGAATATCTGGTCAAGTGGAAAGGATGACCTATTGAAGATTCATGATGGCTGACAAAGGAGGAGGTTAGCCATCTTAGTTTTCCTCTGCACACCTGAGTCATGACAGGTTCACTTCTCAAATTACCATAGGTGTCTGATGTAGGAGCATCCTGGGTGTAAGAGCAATCTTGTATCACCCAAAAAAAAAAAAAAATTTCTATTTTTATATTCAATAAGGGCTATTTTGTGCAGAGCTACTATTTATGGAAAGTCACTATTTTTTGTAATTTTTGTATGTGCTCAGAATGATCTGATTTCTTTCTTGGAGGTTCATTTTGGTCATATAAGTCTGCCAGTAAAGTTTCATTGCCAGATCAAGTGTATATTGGAAGATATTGAAGATTTTCGGTATTGGCAGCAGGGTATAGAAACTTTGAACTCAGTTTTAAAGGCTTTAGAGGCCCCGGATGAGCTCAAAAATTTGAGTGGCAGGTGCTTGCGCAAATCAAGTCTATAGAGCACTTCGTGGCGTTTCCAAAATGGGGTTATAATAGCCGATCGGGTCAACTGGTGATGACTTATGGTCTTCGAAAATTGGGCCACCTGAATTGGCGAAAAATAATTTTCTTCAAAATTTTTATTCGGGTTTCAAAGGTTATCTTGAGCCGACTATGATGTAATAAAATGTAAAATAAAATAATTCTAAGTTTGGTCGGCCTTATTGGCTAAAATTCTGGAACCTTCCTAGGCGGTGGAAAATTGCCTATATAAGGAAGGCTGTATTATTGTCTTAGGCAGTTCAGAATAGTTCTGGGTAGTAGATCTGGGCAATAATTCAAGGCTTTGTCTTATAGAATATTGTAAGTGAATTCCCATGTGGCTTTGCATATTGTAATTCTGAAAGTTTGTAATTCCACATTTGTGGAGATAATAAGAAGCCAATTTTCTATTCTTGCATATTGTTGTAGTTTCTCTGTTTCTGTTATGTGTTTGTGGTATTAAGGGGAGCACCCTTCATCGCTATATATATATATATATATATATATATATATATATATATATATATATATATATATATATATATATATATATATATATATATATATATATATATATATATATATATATATATATATATATATATATATATATATATATATATATATATATATATATATATATATATATAGATACACATATGTATATCTATACATATACATATGTATATGTACATGTATATGTATATATATCTGTGTGTGTGTGTACATACATACATACATACATACATACATACATACATACATACATACATATATATATATATATATATATATATATATATATATATATATATATATATATATATATATATATATATATATATATATATATATATATATATATATATATATATATATATATATATATATATATATATATACATCTACATCTACATCTACCTCTACATGCACATGGGCATGGACACACACACACACACACACACACACACACACACACACATGTATGTACATACATATACATATACAACTAGTTGTCTTTCTGGTGCTAAAAATTTAATGGATTTGGTGTCATTCATAAGTAACTTTACGATCATAATTATAAGCAATGAACTTTTAAAACTATATAAGAAAATGAATTTGTTATCATGTAGTGTTAATTGTCAATTCAAGAGAGATGAGATTGTTATTTTGATGTAAGAGGATGATAAAAAAAGGATCCTAAAACCTTCTGAATCTAACTTTGAATTAGGCTTTTTACAAATTTCAAAAATTGATTAGAAGGCCCTAAATATTTTTAACAAACATTGTATTGCAATAAAGTTTTATAGCTATAAAATTATTAAGACCATTATTCAATATTTTCCTGACTTCCAACATATGTTCTACACAAGTGTGAAAATTGAAATGTTGTGCCGCAGAAATATTTTCATGGTCCAAGACACTTTAATATTTAAGTGGAAATCAAAATACTTACTAACATGCACAAAATAATATCAAGACATGAACACTATATAATTTAAAATTTAAGTTAGAATTAATTATTTTTATACTACGACTTGAAGATTATATAGAAGTTTTATCATAGTGTATATTTAATTAAAATATTTTAGCTTTATAAACAAAGGGAGGCTTAACAATGTCAACTTGACTTTCTCAAACCTAGCTTCAACCACAACAAAATCAGACAAAATATTTCCTATGAAAACTGTTTATAGAACAACATACTAAGGAAATATGATATCTTAGGAAACATAAAAAATGGTCTAATATTAGAATCTATCCTACCTAGTGGGCTATCTTTATCTTTTTTCCTTTGTGGTCCACTTCCTTTAGTTTACCTTTATTGTCACTTATGGGAACACTTGTCTAAATTCATAGGTTAAATTGGCTATTTCAATTACTTCATCTCTAGCCTTCAGTTGCTCTTCCTACAAGTATTTTCGGAACCAATTGTGAATCCTAGGTCACTTACATGCAATAGATAAGACAAGAAATCCAAATTATGAATCATTACCACATTCCTAGATTTAAAGGCCTTCCACTCATCTATGAAAACTATTAGATTGCATAGAGTAGGAATGTCTACCTTATAAAAATTCCTATATAAGGGAATGGTGAGAGATGCATCTATATTCCTCAACACCCTACCCGGCCCTAAGGGGATGTCACTTTCGAAGACACTCCTATATAGCATCTCAACTATCTCCTTGTCATTTTAAAATTGTAGTGCTATAGGTATGAACATGGTAGGGATGTCAAGATTATCCCTAAACCTAGCCTTACTATAAATAAAATCCTTTCCCAAAACTTTCCCGGTGACCATAATCACAAGGTCATGTGGGAAGACTATCATAAGCTTTAGCCTCTCAACTGTGGGCTCGTTATCAAAGGTCATTTGTCTATTTCTAGCACACAATTTAATCGAGGTAGTCATCTCTAATACTCAAATACCTGAATATACCTAATGGTGCTAATTTACCTTTGTATCTACTTAAATAGGCTATAAGATCCCATTAATACTTTCTCAACTATGTTTGTTACCTTTTATAGGTTAAATTACCTGGTTTAAGGCCCATTATTATTGTGTCTTGAATATTAGTTCATTTAAGTTAATCTCTCACATATTTTAGGATCTATTTTTAATTATTAACTATAATACATAGATTAAATACATCTATTTTAGAGATATTGAATGTCTTATTTAGTATAAACAAGAAGCTAGCTAGATGTATATTTTTAGATAGATTGTAATGTAATTGTAGGATATTATTATTTACTAATTCTAATAGATATCTTGAATCCATCTATTTAAATATATTAGTCTCAATATTCTTATATTACATTTTTTATTTACCATGTATAAATATCTTGAAATTAACACCTACAAAAGTTTTTATGATAGATGCATTTATGATGTCTGTGTGAAAATAAATATAAAATATGATATCTTTGAGATAAATTATCACTCAAAATATATTAATATGTACAATATAATCATTTATTTAACTTTTAAATAATAAAAATATATGAATCTTAATTAAGTTTAAAAAAATTCTTAAGTAATCCCATTTGTGAAGCGAATTTTTCTTTAGGTATATTAATAGGAATTTTAAAATCAAATTCATGTAATTTTTAAGTGTAGTGGAAATAAATAGCAAGATACCTAAATTATAACAAAATAACTAAATATACGTTTTTGGATTTCATTGTGAGTCATTTTTGAAATCAATGTTTTGGATCACACTCCATGATCCATCATCAGGAAAAGAGAGAGAGTGCAAGAATAGTAATAGAAATAATTAGATAACATCATTCATTATAACAAAATAGTTTGTTTCAAATAGAAATAATTAGATAAAATCATTCATTGTAATAATTTAATTATTTATAATAAAATAATCACTTCAAAAATTATATTTGTACTAAATCAATAAAATAATATTTATAGAGTTATCTATATAACATTGTTATTCTCATTTAGTTTTATGGCTTATTTTGGACCTTCTTTATGAGCTTTTTCACATATCAGTACCTTGCATATACAATTTACATGTTATAGCATGAAATTTGGTAGATAGTTTGAGTCATATAAATTTTCATTTAATGAGAATCATGAAGACTGATTGTGACTAATCCATTCATATATTAGTTGTCTTATGTGAAAATTCTGAGCTCTAGATTAGTTAAATCATGTTAAACTTAAAAAGTAAATCTAAATTTGAGTTGATTAAAAACCTCTCTTTCACTAAATTATCATTTTTAATTTAACATTCTTATATTTAAATTGAACATTTAATCTAATTTCTAACTATTTATTGTAAAGATAATCTTTATAAATTATTAATTTATAAAATTCCTAGTTTTCCAAATAAAATTATACATCAAATGACTACTATTTAAAGTTTTAACTTTTTTTTGAAATTTAAAAATAACGAATAAATATTGAAAAAGACAAGTGAGATAAGGGGCTCAAACACTGATCCTACCGGGAAAATTCAGAGGGAGTTTCGAACCCGAGACCATGGGGGTAACCCACAACCTCAAGCCTCTACTCCCACCGTTTGAGCTAGCGTTCGAAGACAATAGATGTAAAAACTTACATTTATGTGTTCATAATTAGATTATTAACTTTTAATCAATTTATATTTTATAAAAGATAAACATACAATTTAATAAATATTTAATTTATTTAATTTATTTTTTTGAATAAAGTAAAGAATTAATTATATAATAAGAAAAAAGTTAATTATTGTACAAAGTGATCAATAAAATATAAATTAGACAACTTAAATATAAACTGAAACTTCTGAAATGTTTCCTAACAAATAAATAAATAAAAAAGCTTTGTGTAAGTCTCAAATTACAAGCACAAACACTGTCAACCTTAATCTTAGAACATGAACATGTAAAACTAATCCTGTGAGTATAACGGCAAGAAACCATATTACTATTCTAAACGTTGTCCTTTGTTGGTAATGTTTTGGTTTAGGGAAACAAAATTCTTAAAATACTAATTTTAAAGGTGTCTAAATAAGTACGTATAAATATGATTGTGCGACTCATCTAGTTATGTGTTGTTTCCTTAGGGTTTGGAGACGAAGCAAAGAACAGATGCAGTAAACAGTTTGGTATGTGAAGCAACTGCAAGAGTGAAGGATTTCGTAAAGGGAACTGCTGACATCACACACTAAGGGAAAAATTAAGCTTAGAAAAAATAAGTTAACTTTGACTGTCTAGCACTTTTAGTCTAGGAATGACTTTTAGTCTAGGAATGAAGTTTAGTGTGTGATGTTTAAGCCGTCTGCTGGTTAGAGTAATCCATGAGCTAGAGAAACAAATATCTGACTTAGAATCTCAGTTGGCAGCCAAGAAAGAAGAGGTCATGAATATGCATTCAAAGCACGATAAGCTTCCATTCTCAATGTGCGTTGGATCTCCTGATGCTCAAGATTATTTATATCACACTGATACAACTGAGGATACATTCTACGAGGAGTTATGTTCACTGTTGTCCCAGCCTATATGAGCTTGACTGAAGAAGGCGCTTTTTAATATTATATAAGTAATTTCAGTAATCATGACTGGTTTTAATAACTTATTAAAAAACTAAAATAATGGTGTGCCCTTCATCACTAAGTACTTCAAGTATTTTGTATTATCTTCAAACTAGAAGTCGACACTAGAGTATTTGGTAAGTATATGGCATTAATTTAATAATCATATGTTATTTATGTCTGCTTAGGTAGCATTTTATAATGTGTTGGATATGTTTTATGAATAATATTTAGAACTTCGATACAAAAATTAGTACATTATCAGAGGCTATTATAAAGTTTAAGTTGCAGTATAGTATTGGAAGAGGGTTATTTTAAGAAATTAAGACAATTTGATAGTTAAAGGTAAAATTTTAGGTGTGAATAAAATTATTATTTACTATCTTTGTCTATAGTTAAGTTGAATTTTCTTTTGTTTGTTTTACGATTAAATTATTTGTTATTGAAAACTAAATTTTTAATATATATATTTTTTTGAAAAAATATTTTTTTTATGTTAGACATGATTACACTTATACAACTTTAAATGGTATAGTATATAAAATAATTGTCCATTTAATTATCTTTTTCTTAAGCTTGTCTTTTTTGGGTTTATCATGAACACTAAATAATGAACATGAAGCTATTGGTATATATAGTTCATTTTTGTCATTTTTGTCATAATTTCCTTGGTACGTACTTTTACTAATATATTTTTTTCACTTGTATCAATGAGTTAATATTGAATTCGTATAGTGAGATTGTTAAATATTTGTATTACAATTTTTGGAGCCAAGAATCAAACTCTTTTGAGATGTTATTGATGATTTATTGAATTCTACTTTAACAATAATTATAATTTATTTTTATTTCATTAAAATAAATCTATTAAAATTAAAAAAATAATGCACACATAACGAAGAAGAAGTCTTTGGTATATCAAATTGAGGTCATGTGATTTAATATTGACATGTATTTTTACAATAGTTGATGCATGATACATTTATCACTTGAGAATACTTAAGATCACACATTGTTCATAAAACATTATATGTCAAAAAGAGGTTGCCATAAATTTTTCTTGGACATTGTCATCTAGAATGAAATATATAATTAATTATAATTTCAAATCCTCCATTAGAAATATACGTTAATTGATTGTCAAATTATTTTTATTACATCATATTTTCTATCTCATTTGTACATAAAATAATTATCACCATTGAGAGAGGCCTCAAATATATATGTTGCATGTACTATTTACTATGTTTTTAGATAGCATATGTCTATAGGTTGAATATCATTTATAGATTTTTCTATATCTAATTATAAGCACCATAAAAATAAATATCACTATAAAGAAAAATCTATGGTAAAATGATGAAATAGTAAGGTTATGTATAGAGACAAGTTAATGTTCTCATTAGACAAATTAGGATAGGGCCCAATCCCTTAAAAAATGAGCAAAGGTAGAAAGGAAGGTACTCACAAGAAGTGAGGAAACCTTTTATCTCTAATTGAGCTTTAATGGATTGTCATTAGTAGCAATTAGTTATTCAGTTGGTAAAGGTTGGAATAAGGAGACTACAAGACAATTGGTCAAGCACATAAAGCCTTCACATTGAGAAAAGTCAAGACAAAACTTCAAGTTAACCGAATACAGGTTTGACCATGGACACTTACCAAACATGAGGCAATTACCGAGTACCAATGTAGTGATCAACAAACATTCATATGAACCGAGCATCCGTAATTAATTGATTGGTGAATGCAGTGATTAAAGAGTAAAGAAGGAAATGATATAGTAATCAGAAATGGCACATATATCTATGAAAATGGTTTACACTAATCAATTACCAAGATCAAGACATATTTAATGTGGATGTAATCATTAAATTTTGTGATGATTCGTATGAAATGTTAAATCTATGTTATTTTTGTACACCGTTGATTTTAGGTTTTCTAAGATGATGTAAACCTAATTAGCTCAAGTTAGTTTGACATATATTTGTAAAGGTTTCATTATGATCGTGTATCATGAACTTGTAGTTGCACTGAGGATATTAGGAGAATAGACAAAGGGTTTATGATAGAAGGTTTATGATAGAGGTGATCAATTTTTAGAACACATGCAAGGTTACCAAGTAGAACATAAGAGCATATACATCACATTCAGGTGATATTTATTTGATACTTCATAGATCTAAACCACACAAGAATAAGGTGTTATTTAGAGATACTTTACTATTATAAATTTAACCATTGTAGCAGATCAACATCTCTTAAAAGAGTGAACTTAATAGTTCTTGTTTAAATCTCTTAACCAAGTACACACATAATTTTTATTGTTAAATTCCTCTAACTAGATAGATCTAGTCAATCTTTTTGCTACTCCTAACAAGGTAAGATCACCAGAAGTGATCACAACTTGTAAGCCTTAACCGACATACTTTATTGTTATAGTAGTGAAGATTTGTGGGTGTCATCCCAAATGCAATTTTTGCCTTCTTACAAGGGTTTTTGTGTAACCAAAAAATATGTGTCATGAGTATGAATTTTCATGTGTGATTTATTTTTTTCTTTACATGCACTTTACATTTTTAGTTATATGAATGTATGTTTCAAACAATGAAATCAATCGATTAATTAAGATCTACTATTCCAAAGTTTAAGAGTTAAATTTTTTTGAGGGTATTGATTCACCCTCACCTCTCAATACTTATCTTTCCATAATCCCAACAATTGGTAGTAGAGCTTGATCTCTTGTTAAGGAAGTTTAACCACTAAAGAGAAAATATCTAAGGATAGAAAGATATAAGTTTGAAAGGACTATTGAGTATTAAAGGATATAGATACCAATCTTCATTGAACAATTCAAACAAGCCAAAGATGAATTGAAGAAGTTACTGATTTAAAGGAAGGATATGTAATTAGGTACTGTGAGACTGATTATCATGAAGAAGAGATAGATGATCCATTTGAAACATCTAGATCTAGATTTGGTAGTATATCTGATGCATTTGAAGGAATAATATCTAATCTATCTAAAACTAATCTACTTCTTACTGAACAAGTCAAAGCTCTACAGATCAGTCAAGAGACACAAATGGTTAGGATGATTGATGTCATGAACATTTATATGCAAGAAGAACAAGAAAGAAACTTGGCTATTGATGATAGGAGACAAATGACTGAGAAGCTAAAAGAGAAGAAATTTGAGATACTAAGACTCATCGAGCATCACTTTGAAATCTCCAATTAGATGGTTGTCATAAGTTAGGAAGTCAACTGAATAAATAGTGAGCTTACAAGGAAACTAGAAGACATCCGTGAACTAAGAGAAGAAAATGAAATATTGAAGAATGAGGTCAAAATGAAACAACAACATAATGAGATGATCAAGAAAGCTGAAGACATTACTAAGAGAATAGATGGATTTCTGATTAGTCAAACAGGACTTGGTAGCACTACTAGCTTAGGCTACACTGAATAGGGAGAATCATCAAGACAAGATGAAAAGAATAATACCTACACTAACCAAATGCCAAAGAAGCTATCATGTTATCATTGTGGAGAACTAGGTCACATAACAAATTTTTGCAAGAGAAAAGAAAAAGGTATTCCTAAATTCATTTCTAAGTTTAACATTTATTGTTATAACTGTAACAAGTATGGACATCAGGCACACGAATGCATATCTAAATTGAATAGGACTACTAAGAAACTCTACACGGAGAAAAATTGTTGCACTTGCAACATGCATGGACACATATCACAAGAATACAGGACAAAGATGAAGAAAGTCTAAACACTGAAAGAGTAGAAAAAAAACATATCAACCCAAAAGGCAAGGTAATGCATATACATGGTAGTTAAAAACATGGGTTAATTGCACAACATTTGGTAGGTATGGACATAAAGTAGGAAACTACATGAGAAAGAACTAAAGAGGAAGATTTCACAATTGGATAAGCACTCATATGGCATGTTTATATTGTCACAAGATCGGTCACTCAAGCAAGGATTGTAGTGACCGAGCACCAGAGACACAAACAAATAAAAATAGGAATGCAATTGAGGAAATCATGAGGATAAGGAACACAATGTGGAGAAAATCATCAAGTAATAATTCTAGATCAAGCAAAGTAGTCGGTGACCCCTCATCCATTGGATTGGGAGACATCACCACCTCCACCTAAGTCATAAAGGTATGTATGGAACTGAATTCTCAAATTAGTTATATCTAACAAATAGTTCCTTATATCTAGTGATTGCATACCAAATCTTCATGAAACAAGATGAACTATGGTTTTATATGTTTCAAACTTTAAATGTGTACAATCAGTATAAGCAATATCGTGTATGTATTTTCTAGTTGGTAACTATTGGAAAGGTTACCCGAGTTATGGTATTAACCCATTGATATCTTAGTGTTAACCGAGCATATGATATTTGGAATTATATACCAAGCACAACTACATCTACTAAGGTGTGGTAGGTCAAGCATTAATTATGAAAGTTTGAGCGGGAAACAAATTTTTGGTTATAAATACACCGTGGACTTAGTCATTTTCTCACATTGTGAATATGAAGAATAGAGTGATTTCGAGCAAGAATTAAGCAAAGAATTTCTAGAGCATTTGAGCAAAGATTTGAAAGATTTCTGAGAAAGTTAGTTATAATCACAAGTAAGCTCCATAGTAATTGAGTTATTTCATAGTTATCTCTTGAAGCCCTAATTAGAAAATTGATGGCAACCTCATCAAAGGTTGAGAAATCTATGTCTAAAACTTACAAGAAGGGTAATTTAATCAAATCTACAACATGTAATGAGCCTAAATACAAATTACATCCCGACGTTGCTTCGTAAATTGATAAAACTGATGCATTTTCAATCATTTTGGACCCAAGGTTTTTTTGGTTGAAGACATCTGTACATACATACACTACAAAATCAATGAGATAGGGAATTTTGAGCTTCAATCCACCTTCTAGGAGCTTAGTGTTCATCTTCAAGATCCATTTCATCAAAAAATTTCTCCATGTCTTCAAGAGAAATGAATCCAATTTCATCTTTTGCTGACTCTTCATCTGATATTCCATCAACATAGTAACATTCTTTTGTATACTTAGGCTTGTAGTTATTTTTGAACTTCTTGACTCTTGTAGGACACTTAGATGCAAAGTGACCAATCTTATTACATGAAAAGCATTTGAATGGTAACTAACCTTCATATTTTCCTTTTCCTTTCCTTTCTTTCTTGGAAATCAAAGGAATGAAATCATCTAGTTCTTTCTCTTCATCATCATCATCATTAAAATTACTAGAAGTGTTCAAATATTTCTTACCATGGACTAAGGTTATGAAGACTCTCTCACTTTTAGGCTCTGTCTTCAAACTTGATATCTCAAAAGCTGAAATCTTGCTAATTAAGGTCTCTCTTTTGAATTCTTTTCATAACTACATAGTCTCATCTAGGATGTTTATCTTGCTCTCATATTCTGGTGTCAAAGTAGTCATCAACTTATCCATCATGTCTTCTTTTGAGATCTCTCCACCATTATTTATGATTCCTGCAATGACTTCATTAATCCTTTGATTGTAGGCTCTAATGTTCTCTTTAGGTAGAATCTCCAATGTATTGTACTTTTTCTTCAATTTCTTTCTACGTGCATTCTTATCTTGGATGTCTCCTTCAAACATGTCTTCTAGATACTTCCATATCTTGTAGGCTTTATCAAATTTCTTGATCTCTGAAAACTCATTATTCGACAAGGCACTGGTAAGGGCTTCTTTAGCAATAGCATTTTGAGTGAACATCTCCCCTTTTTCTTAAGATTTTCATCTTCCTTTGCAAGATCTTCTAGAGAGGGAATCTGAACTCATTTTGTAGCTACTTCAAAAATCTCAAAAGAAATGCACTAAAAATGTGTCATCATTTTGTTCTTCCAATATAGATAGTTCTCTCCATCAAACTTAGGACTTTCTTTTCTAAAGAATGCCATCCGATCAAAATCAAGCTATTAAACTTTCTCTCTGAGGCACTTGGCTCTAATACCAATTGTTAGGAATAGTCCCAAGAGATAACTAAGAGGGGGGAAGGTGAATCAGTTATCTACAATATTCAATTATTTATCCAATTAAGTATAGAAGAACATTAAGCATAAACACAATATAAGAACACTTAACACAAGACCATAATTTTGGTTATGGGGAAACCCAAATAGGTAAAAACCCTAATGGGAATCAGCACCCACTATAAACTGCACTAGATTATTATGATCCCTATTAGAAGATCTCATAACCATGTTAAGAGTTGATCTTTACAATGCATTAATTACAGTGACCTAGTCAAGGGTCAAACCCTGTTAGGAGTCTTTTACAATTAACCCTATTAGGGGTGAGGACACACTGTCTGAGAGCACACTACTCAAAGGGGTGAAGGTTGCAACCTTCATTTTAAAAGATACACACTATATCTGGATCTTGGTGAACTATGTTTAGACCTGATGTCTTGATCAGTTCCAATGAATAGCATATACTCTCTACTTTGTCACATAGACCTTCTGCTTTTCTCTTATCTTTTAACTATCTGCCAATAAATATCTTTCCTCTAAATGATATAACCAAGTCGACCTATTAGAACCATCTTGAAATCATATTAGAGAAACAATACAACTCTCCAATAACATCTCAATCAGCTCTACTAAGCACTCAACACAAATTAGGACCACCCAACTCAATATGAGTAGACACGTCGCTTCACACTATCGGCTCCACCAAATAAATTGATACTTTCTTCTCATGATGAATTACATCATATTCTCTTAACCAAACATTCTTAACTCTTCTCCAAACACTAATCCAAAAATGCATATCAAACCAATAGGCACAACTACTACAATAATAAAAATAATATCGGCTCTACCAAATAAACTCAGGAAAATGTGACTGTCAATTGGAGACTTCATTACTCAACCTATATTGAATATCAGACTCTGCATCCATGACCATAGCTTCACTAACATGTCTTGAACATAAATCCGAACATGCAAGGCTCCATTACAACCATACTGTAAATCACATACAAAACTCTTCCTGGGACCTGTCAGGAACACTCACTGATATAGACTACTGTATTACTATCTTTACTTAGAATCAACCTCTGCATCTATGATATCATGTTTATAACATATCTAGGAGATATATACTCAAGGCTCTCTCCATCATGCTTCCACGCATGCTACTTACCATATTTTTTCATTAATGACAAACATACAGTGAGCACTCTGGCTTGCTAGAAAATCTCCAACAATTTATCCCTCATATCATTTCTTCAGAACAAGGTGGTTTCATGCTAGGAAGAGATATGTGGGAAGGTGTTGTAGTTTCACATGAGACTCTACATTCTATCAAATCTCACCAACTTTCTAGTTTTGTGATCAAGCTTGACATGATGAAGGCCTATGACAGGGTAAGATAATCTTTCCTCTTTAAAGTTCTTTCCAAATTTGGTTTTTTTGGATAAGTGGTGTAGATGGATCAAAGGGTGTATTTTAGGTCCTTGGTTTTTAGTAATTATTAATGGTGAGTCAGTTTGTTTTTTCTCTTCTTCTCAAGGGGTTCGTTAGGGTGGCTTGTTGTCTCCAGTTTTATTTATTCTTATGGCTGTTGCATTCAGAAGATTCATCACTAGATCCTCACAAATGGGTTTATGGCAAGGAATTTTGATTCTCGGTATGTCTATCATAGTCACCCATTCCCTGTTTAGTGATGATACTCTTCTATTTGGTAAGTCAAATGTGAAGGAAGCTACTCATATTAAGTATGTCCCTGACCTATATTTAGAAATTTTTGGTCAGAGAATCAATGCCAACAAATCTAAAATTTTCATTTTTAACACTAATGATACAGTAGCTCAAAGAATTGTACTTGAACTTGGGGTTTCTTGATGGATCAACTCCCATTAGTTTACCTAGAGATTCCCTTCTTTATGGGAAGCAATAGGGAAGCCTTTTGGCTTCTTATCATTGAATGAATAGGGGTTAGGATTATAGCTTGGAAAGCTAGATGGTTATCCTTGTCAGGCTGCATTTTACTAGCTAAAGTTGTTCTTACAGGTATCCCCAATTATTACTTGTCAATTCTCAATGCTCCCTCTTCTATAGTTTTGCAAATTCAAAAGATTATCCAGGATTTTATATGGAAAGGAAATCTATTAGATAAAAAGAAGCTTTCCCTTGTTTCTTTGCATGAAATGGCCCATTATAAGGCATCTGGGGGTATGGGGTTCCATGATATTGCTACTACAAATTAGGCTTTTGGGGGTAAGTTGATGTGGCAAATGTATACAAAACCTCATGTGAAATGGTGTTCAATCATGCAAGAAAAATACTTAGATTCTCCAAATCCTGCGAGAATCTTTGCTATGTCTAATCCTCCTTTTGGTTCAGCCATATGGAATTTTATGATTTCTTTAAAGGACCTTGTTTGTAATTATGTTACTTGGGAAATCCATAGTAGGGAGCAAGTAAATTTTTTGGAAAACTCATGGAATGGATTCCCCCCTCTATGCAGACAAGAAAACTTGGATGAAGTATGTCAAATTTTAAAAGCTAAGTGGGGCACCTCTTTTTGGGACTATGTTTTGGCAGTTGAAATTCACATAGGAAGGGTACTATGGAAACAACCTCCATCACATCTTCTTAGTTAGCTAAGTCTTCTTTCTTTGAGGGACTCTTTTGCTAAAAGAATTATTTTCCTTTCTAATAGGTCAGATATTATTAGATTGGCCCCATCCAAAGGTGGTAATTATTCAATCAAGGAAGGTTATTAGGGTCTTTGATAAATGATTAATTCAAATAGAAAGTTTAGAGCCCTTTCCTTTTGTTTGAATTCTTCTATGTTTCCCAAGGCTAGTTGTTTTGCTTGGCTAGCCCTCAGAAAAAGGATCCTCACTAGGGAATGGCTATTCAAGATGGGTATTGTAGAGTCATTTTTTTTGTAAATTATGTAAGAAGAACCTAGAAACTAAAGATCACCTTCTTCTTCAATGTCCCTTTTCTTATCAATGCTATGTTTTTATTCTCAACAAGCTTCAAATGTATTTGCCTCTACCAAATAATCTCTAGGATCTATTTGAATCTTAACCGGTTGTGTTCTCAAGATCTCTATTTGCATGCATTTGGAAGTGCATCCCTTCTGCTATGATTTGGGCCATTTTTTGTAGCGCAACAAGATCATATTTCATAATGAAAAGTCAGATTTAGAATTTTTCCTCAATGGGATTGAGACTACAATTTCAGAGGTAGTGAATGCAAACATATTCAATTATGTAAATAATATCTCATTTTCTTTTTGGGATCATCGGCTTCTAAAATTGTGGAAGCAAATAAAGTTGCCTCTAGGTTTCTCCCCAAATTGGAATACTAATCATCAATCTCATCAGAATCAAATCAAATGGTCTACTCCCTATAGAGATTTCCTAAAGTTAAATTATGGTGGCTACTCTCATGGGAGTCCTAGTAAGTTGGGCCTAGGTGCTTGAATTATGAATTGGCAAGGTGATGAGGTCGCAATCAACGTAGATGTTTTATTAGATGGAACTAACAACCTTGCAGAAGCTCAAGCCATGTTGGCAAGTCTAATTTTGGTTAAGATATGTAAAGTTTCCACCCTCCATATCAAAGGTGATTCTTAGGTAATTATAAAATCTTGTCTTTCACAATCTTCTCATACATGGAAACTAGCTTATATCCTCCAACAATGCTGGGATTTGATTGATTCCTTTTATGCAACTTTATTTTTACCCACTCTAATGGAGGGAAATAAATTGGCTGATTGTCTAGCCAATCTTGGATGCGAAGGATTTATATTTGAATCTCATCATCTAGAGGTTACTTTTTGAAATTTCCATCCTAACTTGAGTGTCATGTTTGGGATTTAAAGAAAATGAACAAAGGTTAAAAGATGCTTATTTTGTGCTTGTATGATGTAATTTTTATTCCTTTTTCCCCACTTTCTTTCCCACTCTTCGCAGTTGAGGATTTAGTTTTTCTCCTAAAAGTGGTAAATGTGGTGCCAGCCTTCTCACCTCAAGTCTAAGATAATGATTTGGAGGGTATCTCTCTGCTTCACAATGCTCCAATTAGACGAGGTGCTCACAACTTTCTTGATCAAAGTATACTTATCAGAAGGGTAGATACATTGGCACAATTGGCCCCTACTCTGCAATATTGTGAGATTCGATGGTTTTGTTATAGGACATCTATTCTTTAGCACAATTTTCCACCATCATGCATAGGAACCAAATGTTCATTTGTTCATTTTTTCTTCACTGATACAATGCCACATGTGGATCATTTCTAGAACTGGACAAAGAACCGTTATGATTGGAGAGGGATTTTTATCGAAAAAGCTATCTCAAGAAGCAGTTGGAGGACTTGATCAATGCCATAAAATTTTCACGAGTAAATTGGAAATCAATGGTATGCCATCATCCCATACAAAGCATTGGGGATCATGTTAACATAACTAAGCTGTAGGAGCAACTAATACTAATCTTTGAGGCCATCCAAGTAGACCTATATGTTAATGGACATGTCCATTATTTGAAGAATCTTACAAGCAATAAAATGCTCTATTCATTTTTAACTAGTCGTGGTAGTTCCATAACATGGGGAGGAATAAACACCAATACAAGTAGAGAATGATTGTTGCTCATTCATCTAGGTCAAGGTTTCATGTTCATGCAAATTACACTAACCATCCTTCAAGAAACATTTTATGACATCATTGGAAGTTCCTTGCATGATCTCAGTCTAACATAGACCTAGCTTATAAGAGTGTTTATACCATGTCAATTCTTAAATCTACATTAGAATAAATTTAGTACAGCCCAAATGAATATACTACGGCCTATTTCTCTGTATGGCCTACTAGTTTCCTATTTTTTTTCTCGTGATGACATCAAATTTGTAGGGATTTATGTAACGCCCTGCCAGGGGACCCAAGAGATTAACACTAAAAGCTATGCTAAGTTATGCAACAATTTTTTTTTTTTTTGTCTACTAAAGTTAACATGCACATTGAACATAGAATCACAATGATTTACATTCATGAATTTGAATAAACACATCATTTCATTTTCATTCTCAAGGGTCCCTAACGTAGTATTATGTTGTCTAACAAACACTACACTAACATGATCTAATGCTAAAGAACAGTTAAGTACATACTAAAAGAAAGTTCATTTCTCTAAATCAAACTACATTACATCATATGATCACCTACATCCACTACACATGTCGTAGGGTATGTGGTGATATTTAATACAATTACATTTATCAAATGTATCTTGGATCCATGCAGGGATCAATAATAATCAAATAAATCTCCTACAAGTATGAGATAATAACATCTGACATCTGATACATGAATCTGCAACAATGGTGGTAATCTGGTCCAAGTAACAATCAGGTGATGGAGGATAACCGCAATAGTCTCAATGGAGAAGTACACTACCTCCCGACCATGTGGAACCCAGAGGTCCACCCCACCATGCTAGGGAGATAACACCAGGCCCACACACATACTAAGGACCAATCCCAATCACCACCTAGAAAGATATCTCTAGATCAAGAGGGTAGAAGGGTTACCAGAGGCAATGACCTACGTAGGATATCTAAGGTGTGAGTAGGAGGGTGTCATCATGCAGATCCACCCTTGAGTTTAGTCCTGAAGGTTCCTCACTGAACCAACGGCACTCAAGTGATCATACGTGGCATCGATATCTCTCATGAAGACAAGTATATCGATGATCCACCCTTGAGTTTAGTCCAAAAGGTTCCTCACTGAACTGACGGCACTCAAGGCATGGGTGAAGTATCACAAATTATCTTTTTAATGTTTTCCTAACTAGATCAATTTTTATAATGTTACCACTGGAATTAAGAAACTTGTCAATGGATGATCCGTCAGCCACTTGTGGGCCTCAACAATCCATTGCAAGCCACCCCCTACATCACATCTAGATAACCTACCCTAGTCTCTCAACAATACCCATCCTGGTATGTGGCCACATATGTCATGTTAAGTTCCAAGTAAACAGATAACCAAATAAAATCATAATTCCAATTCATTCATTTATCCACTTGGCCACTAATTCAATTTTAATCCACCAGGAGGAAAATAATAAAAAGGATCAGTTTGACCTCCCAATCAAGGTCTCACATTGACCCTAATCCAAAACAAGCAAAAGAAGACATAATCCACATTGCACCATAAAAACAATCAACAAACAGTAGGATAATTTATATCAACCACATTCCCGACCTCTGGATTTTGCCCCCTATTTGGACTTCTAATCCCAAATGCAAATCAACTACATCAACAGAATACTTTACATACACAAACAGTATATGCAATAAGAGAACATTGTAACACAATAAATTAACACTTCGTAAGGAAATCAAAATCACAAGAATCATTTAAGCAAGTATTTCTTTTGCTCACACTAATTAATCACACTAATCAGAATATCCACGTCTACAATAAAATGACCATATTGTTAACACTAACAATGCTTATTATAGCTTGATTAATGAGAACGTTTATTAACTAATGAAAATATTATATACTACTAATTTCGGATACACACTCATAAAGCAAAATTGAAGGATTAAACAATAAGTTTACTAGTAATAATGCTATAACACCTATTGATAACATTCAATTACCCAGGGTAAAATTAAATACGAAAAACCATAATGAATTCACTAGTAGGATTAAAATAATGGTTAATAAAATCATTCACATAATAGAGTTAATATTCCAAATTCAAATTTAAATAATATCTCCAATTTATATTGCTCAACTTTTAACTTAAAAACATTGCTTAGTGTTTAATAAAACATATCATATTAATTCCTAATCAAATTTACAATTACCCACCCCTAACACCTAGCACCTAGGACCTACCTTCCACATCATCATGCAAATCAATATTAATAGGAGAAAAAAATAAAACATTTTAAAATTTCCCCCACAAAGGGCTGCGAAATTCAAGGAGTGGAAGTGACTTGGGGTGGGTCCCACCAAATCCCAAGCACTCCACACATGAACTAAGCCCAATACATGGCGTCCAAAGTTAGTCCATGGCTTGGAAAAAGCAACTTTAATTAATCCAAGAAGTGACACATGACCATCACCTAGGAAAGTGCACATGTAGGTGAAGGCAAGTTGCTTGAATAAGGAAGAAAATTAAACAATGAAAAGCTTGATGTTAGAAACTCACACCACTTACTAGCCATTAAGGCCTGCTCCCAAGTACTTGTCCATGACATGGAGTAAAGGACAAGACAAGAGGTGGTGAAAAGAAAGCTTTGGGAAAATGGGTATGAAAGTTTAATGCATTTTTTTTTAAAAAGCTTTTCCAAGCCCATACTAAGCCCTACGAAACATCCAAATTGTAGGTGATGACATAACTCAAACAAATAAAAGAAAACATTCTTACTTTTCATGCTATTAATATTGTGCAAGGAGTGGTGCGAGCTCCAAGGTGGAGAAGTGATGGGTTGTGTAAGGAAAGTGTTGACTAGGTATTATTTGTTTTTGTTTATAGTCCAAGGTGCTAGGAAATATAATTAAATAATGACTGTGTAAGAAATTGTATGGGAATTCTTTTCCCATACAATTTCTAGAGAGTTGAAAGCCCATATTTCTTTGTAATTGAACTCTCCTTTGAAAGTTAATTTTGTTTTATTTCCTCCACTACTATGAGTATTCATTCATCAAATTTCATTTGTTTTCTTAAAATATTATGAAGTCTATGGACTTTAACTTAATAGTATATCAACATGGTTTAGATATGGTTTGATTTCAAAACAATAGAGATGTCAACATAACCAATTTTTTCATTTAACGAATAATATGGCAGCATTGGATCAGAATATCACTAAGTCCCATTGTGTTATGGAGTAACAAGTTCTTTTCCATTCCAAATTTGGATTCACTAATGGTTGAGTTTGAGAGGGTTTGTAGGTTTGTGATGATGAAATTTCACATTGAAAACTAAAAACCCTCATTGATTAATTTCTTCACTCTACATTTGAGAAGGTAAATGTGTGCTCTCAATTGAAAAACTCAAAACTAAATTGAAACATAATAAGGGAATTCAAAACCTACCTGGTTCACAAATAGGTTGATGGAGTCCAGCCCCTCAACTGCTATCTAAATCTGCTCCCACAAGCTCAATCCCTTCTCTTCTTGCTTTCTTCTCCTTCTCCAAGCCTTCTCTTCTTTCTCTATTTTGTTCTCCAAACTTTCATATCAAAAGTGTTCACAAGTTCTCTCCCATTTCTCCCAAATTTGCATAACCCATAGAATAATAATGACCCACTTTTTCCTTCTCATTTCCTTCCCATACCTATTAATTGCACTTTCTCCTACTCCCTATTATTTTATTCTTTTCCTAATGTGACATGGAATTTCATTTTATTTCCTTTTTATTTCTTTTTATCTTATCAACTAGAATATCTCACTTTATTTTCTTAATTTATAAAATAGGTATGTAGTATCTATATATGTGTATTATTACTGTAAATTCAAATTACTAAAAGTGACATAGTGTGACCATGCTTATACATATTTTATGTGTGTATAATTAAATACGTTTTATCCTATTATTAAAATACAATGCTTATCATTGACTTGCAACAATTAGCTAAATAGGTAAAGTTCTTAAGAAAGACTATATAAAACTAATAACAATATATTTATTAATACATAAACATAACATAGTAAATATTGCTAATAGAAATCAGACATCAATCCACTAGGTTAAAATATGACACAAGCAAGGAATAATCCTAGGATCAATATCATGCTCAACAGGGAAAGTGTATCGAATTCGTTCGGCCAAAACAGATTCGAATCGGGTAAGTCAAGTGAGATTCCATCCATTCCTATAGGATGATTAGGTTGGGCTAGGGAATTGGCCTAAGTGCTAACTCCCCTTCTCCGCCATTGAGACATAATAAGGGCATGCTCATCCTGTCAAGCCAGGGAAGTCGATGCCTGGTACCTGCAACCTGCATAAAAACCACTGCATGTACATGTTCATATATAATCATAACAACAGACAATGGTAAGGATGGCTGGGACGTGTGGACCCGACTAAATGCAGGTAACTACGCCTCCTCCTCTACCATACAAGCATGTCAATCAGAAAAGGAGACATACATGAGAACAAACATGATACCATACACATGCGGGTATGGGGTAAGTACCAGATATGAATAATCATCTAAATTACATCAATTAATACATGCATATGAAACATCATATAAAATCCATCATTACTAAATTTAACCATCACATAATGTTTTGTTCCAGTTCAAACATGATAATTAACCTCCAAAGCATAATCGTCAAATAACACACCACAATATAAATATAACATATGTCTAGTCTAATCAACTAAAGTAAAATAGTATCAACTAAATCATAGTCTCAATAGTAATAAGTTACGAGGGGTATTACAATTTATATGGGCTTCCTTGTTCTGGGACTCTTGTTCCATGTAGGGAAATTGTATCTAGTTTTAGGTATGCTTTGGCATGAACTTTTAGCCCTTCCCAACCTTTTTGAAGCATGTACTCAGGCAAGGATTCAAATTTTTCTTGCTAGATTCTTTCTCCGATGAGCCTCGTGAACTAGTTTATTAATAAATAAAATATATAAGTGCTATGTCACTTTTGTTTTAAAAAAAATTACAAAGCCATAATAAACTTAACATATATATTAACATTATAATCATTGGAAAAAAATTCTTAGTAGTACTTTAATGCATAGATAGGTTTGTCAAATGGATTATTTTGATCTTCCAAAAAATAAAGTCGAAGTAATTTTTTGTCATCATTTTAATAGGTACGAAGGAGACTCTATTGTAGGTACAATGAGGAGTATATATGTTATATCAATGTTTTTTTATTTAAGAGGCTTTGAGATAACCATTTTTAATTAATTCCTTCAAATGGGACCTCTCAAGGCTTAAATGATCATATTTTATTAAAAATATTTTATTTGAGCAAAAATCAGCATGTCTAAAAACCTGTAACCCACTGTTGTGGTGTCACCCATATAAAGAAAAAAGTTCTCCAACATGAACAAGTAGAAGAAGAAACAATTAGATAGAAGAAAGCCAAAAAAATGCACAATCCAAATTCCCCTAGTACCACCGCTACCACCGAAAAATTAAAATATTTTATTCATAATTTTTTTTTAAAAATATTATTTTGTGTTAGAGATTATTAGACTTGTACACCAATAAATCTTCTAGTGTATAAAATGATTGTCCATTTTATTGATTTTTTTTTTAAGCTTGTCTTTTTTTGGTTTGTCATGAACACTAAATAATGAACATGAAGCTATTGGTATAGATAGTTCATATTTTTTTTATTCTTGTGATAATTTGCATGGTACATACTTTTAGTAATATTGAATTGGGATAGTGTGATTGTTAAATATTTGTGTTACAATTTTTGGAGCCAAGAATCAAATGCTTTTGAGATGTTATTGATGAGTTATTTAATTCTAATTTAACAACAATTACAATTAGTTTTCATTTAATTAAAATAAATTAATTAAAATTTAAAAAGATTTATGCACACATAACTAAGAAGAAGTCTTTGGTCTATCAAATTGAGGTCATGTGATCTAATATTGACATGTATTTTAACAACAATTGGTGCATGATATGTTGGATTTTACCGTGGTGATCTAAATTTATCAATTGAGAATATTTAAGATCACACATTGTTCATCAACCATTATACATCTAAAAGATGTTGTCATAAATTTTCCTTGGACATTGTTATCTAGAATGATGTATATAATTTATTAGAAATTTATTATAATTTCAAATCACCCATTAGAAATATATGTTAATCATTTGTCAAATTACTCTTATTATATCATATTTTCTATCCCATTTATACTTAAAATAATTATCACCATCGAGAGAGGCCTCAATTACATATGTTACATATACTATTTACTATTTTATTAGAGAATGTATGTCTATAGGGTGAATATTGTTCATAATTTTTTCTATATTTAATTATAAACACCATAAAAATCAATATGACTATAAAGAAAAATCTATGGTAAAATGATGAAATAAAGAGGTTATATATAGGGATAAGTCAATGATGTCATCAAATAAATCAAGATAGGGACCAATCAATTAAAAAATCACAAAGATAGAAAGGAAGGGAACTCACAAGAAGTTAGGAAACCTAGAAAACTAACTACAACTAAGAAACAACAATAAAAAGTGTTCATAAATCACAAATAGCTCTCTTCTTGGGTTTTGTGTTCCTATTTCTTTTTTATTCATGGGGCTTCCATTGTCCCACTATGGGGCCTCAAGACGGGGACCCATCTTAGGTCCCCCTCGTCCCTCCCTAGATTTCCCAGGTTTGAAATCCTTTGGGGCCTTCCTCAAGTTTCTTAGGGGATTCTTCTTCCTAGAGGATGTCAGGGTCTATTTCTTTGACTAGTGTTGACAAGCCTTCTAGTTCCGATAATTCCCTCATCTAGTAGGAATATTCATCTTCCTTTGTGGATAAAGTGTTGGATGTCAATTTTCCCTCAATGAAGATGATTGATGAGAGGAAAAGGTACAAATTTTCTTGTAAGATTATTGGCATGATCGTTTAGGTGTCGAATGGGCATATATATGAGAAGTAATCTCCGAATCAACACAATAGAAATAATAATAAAATATTTATATACTAAATGTTTTATTTAATTACATACTAAGTATAACACTTTCTACATGTAATAAATTATTTATCACTTTATTTAATTATTCACCAAGCACAAATACTACATATGCACTTGGAATGAAAAATATGACAACATAAAGATAAAACCAATTGATAACAATAACAAGAAATATCATTCAAGTAAAAATTAGAGAATACATCAAATAGAATTACCTTATTAATATCTCACTATCAGTTTAATTTCATACTACTATTTTACTAGTTCTCACCTCTCCATTAAAAATTTCTGACCTCTTCAACAAATTCTATCTCCACCTTAATAAGAGAGGTACCCATCTTGATAGGGACAAAAATGAAAGAAAGCACTCAAAAGAATAATTGCACCTGGTACATCCTTGTATTCAGAAAATCATAGATAAGAAAATCCATCAAACAATGGCTTCCAACTTCTCCCACAAGGCAAGTCTCTATAGGACAGACCACTACCTCAATATAAATTTGAAAAGAGGATGAAAGATGTAGAGAGATCTATTGTCATATTTTTGACACCTTTTGATAACCTAATTACTAGATGAGTTGTACCCTAGTTTGCATTATTATGTGTTCTTGATTAGATTTGTGTTCATTCATTGCAAGTAAATGAAAGGAAAAGAATTATTACTGCAGCTAAGGTTACATATCATATCCTGAGTATGTTGTACAGAAAGAGAAAAGAACTAAAAAAAAAGAAACATTCATATGAGCTCACACATGCCGTGAGCATAGAAAATGCAAGAGTTGCATAAATAAGTACAAATATACATGAATTAATGAAGCTAGATGCAGGAGTACTAGACATTGCCTAGTAGTGAGTTGGTCTTTTGTGTGCCCAGGGTGATCTTATGATCCTGAACCTCCAGAGAGAGAAGAAAGTGGGTTAGATCCAATGGATCTAAGCAATGAATGGTGCCACAACATCTATAAGAATGCATATGTGTACTCAGTCATGCACCTCTAGTATGGGTTATGCTAAGGGCATGTGCATCAAGGAGCCTCTCGAAATAATTGAAATACCATTGTTTTTTACTAATGTGTTTGTTCCATGTGCAGATGAATGATGATGCCCTGTAATGTGGGCTCTCTCGGGAAAACCTCAATTTCCTGGAGAGAGACCACATCATAGGCCACAAGAACCCATGATTAATATTGAGTCTCCTAGTACACTACACTAAACCGGTGAGGGTTGTGTTGCCCAAAATTTCCTATTCTACAAATTTGGCCAAGTTTCCAGGTCTCTATTTTATTCTGCCCTACTACAGCTTGTTTTTGTTTGCAAAGTTGATCCATAGATTTTTATGCTTTGCGCTCTGAACCCCATGATCTTCAATGTGTCAACATGTTTCAATTCAGATCACATCACTTAATTCACAAAGCCCTAAGAGATATTTGAGATTTAACATTGTAGGAAATGCTCAGGTCACAGGGTTCCAAAAAGTATTCAGTGTAGAAAACTGTCTATGTTTTCAAAGTTTGGTTTGAAAACCCTCTATGTTTTTGACCTTCAAGCACGCAACTCCGATGAGGTGGGTCCCAGTTTCTCATATCCATGGAAGTACAGAAGATCTGATGGTGGTCGCATGTTCGCATGGGATCTTTTGACCCCATGCGATCATGGGACAACTGTCTGATTAGAATCATAGTGGGTCCGTTGTGCAACAGTGGTCATTTCTCATTCTTTGGGCCGGTGGTGACGTGTCTGGTAGGGAGCATCCTGCAGTCGGTTGCATGATCGTATGCGGTCTCTTAGCCACATGGGATCATGTGACAAGCGATCAATGGGGCCCGAAGTTTCTGTAATGATGCAAGTGCAATGAAGATCTATGGTGGTCACATGTTCGCATGGGATCTTTCGACCCCATGCGATCATGCGACAATCATTCGATGGGCATCTCAGTGGGTGGTGGGTCCATCTTTTTCTAAAGCAAGGTGGCAATTAGCGTAGATCTAACGGCGGTTGTGTGTTCACATGGAATCTTCTGAGGCCATGCAATCTTATGCCTGCCATTAGATGGGGATCTAAAATTTTGAGTGGGTCCATGTCAGGAAGGTGTCGAGGTGTTTGCTGATGTAGCAGCCGAAATGAATAAGGGAGTGACACATGGCAGTTCTATGCCTGGGGTTGAAAAAGCTTTGCACGGTTGCACGAATAAGGTTTTCACGTGGTTGCTGAATGTAACCAAGGTTAAGGAAAACATTATGCAACCTGGCAACTAAAGAGAAAGTGAACCCAAGGTGAAGCCTCGGGTTAGATTTGCAATCGGATCTGAGGCGTGATTTTTTGCCAGGAGTTTGAATTTTTGGGCAGACCTAAGGTGTCTTGAAGTAGCAATGGCGAATTCAATAAGGCTTGTCGCATGATCGCATGAAGGCTTTTGGGCTCATGCGATCATGCGACCATTGACATTTTTGAGGTGGTATGCCTATTTTTCATGGGCTTTTATTCTATAGAGATGGTTGCGAATGGTGGGTAGCTGAGAGTTGATGTTGCAAGACACGCACAGTTATGGAAAAATGATGAAGAAGTCTAGGTGGTCATCAAGGGTCGATTCTTTATCCCAGCAAGGTACGAGTTAGCATTCATGGTGAGACTTTGGTGTAGAAGGTTGATGAAACTAGGTTGTTATGTAGGCGATGTAGTACAGGGATGGGTACTCAAAGTCATTTATCTGATCAGCCATGATATTACAGGAAGATATTCATGATCAGATTTGATGTTAGTTGATCAGTACCCTAGGGTTGATTATTAAAGTGTAAAATCTGTAACCCTGGTTAGAATTTTGACTCCTACCTATGTGCAATGAGGGATGTAGATAACATTTTTTTGGAGCCTTTAGTGCTCAGAGTTTGCAATTTTTAAAAAGAGTTTTTCTCTTTCTAGGAGTTATCTATGGCATTCTTTCTACCCTCTGACTTTTACAGTCTATAACATTTCATTGAAGTTGCAGGTTCAATAGAGGCTATCTATGGCATTTGTTCTACCCCCTGGTCTTTCACTTGTCTGCATTTCCCTTATATGAATATGATATGCTAGCTTTGTTAGAGAAACCTCAGAGTTCCAGAGCCCTTCTTTCATTTACCTCACATGTGTACTATTGTGTATGATCTGATTGGATTGAGTTTGTGGGTATACTTCAGCCCCCTATCATTCTATCTCATTCCTGTGCCCTTTTGCTAAAGAGAACATTTTCTTACAGGTCATAGTCTGTGTCATTTATCCTAGCCTCTCTGTGAAATACTTATGCAAGCCTATTTAGAGAGATTGTGTTCTATTAGATCTGAGATCTTTCATGCTGATGTTGTCAGTGTATTATGTTCATTTTAATTCGGTGCATCACCTAGTATGTAGTTTTCTTTCCTGTTATTTCCCTTTCATGCAATCCTTCTAACCCTTTCCCTTCAAGATTTACCTTTCATGTCAAGAGAAAAATAAGGTGACAATCCAAGAGGAACCAGCCTAGAACCTAGAGGTCTCATCTTAGTTAGTGATGCAGGAGCATCCTGGGTGTGAGAGCAATCTTGCATCACCCAAAAATATTTGTTTTTTCTTTTCAATAAGGGCTATCTTGTGCAGAGCTGCTATTTCTGGAAACTTTCTATTTTTAGTAAGTTGGCCATACGATCTCGGAATGTTCTGATTTCACATGTGGAGGTTCATCTCTGTCATATCAGCCTGCCAGCAAAGTTTCATGGCTAGATCAAGTCTGGTTTTGAAGATATTGAAAATTTTTAGTTTTGGAAACAGGGTGCAGAAACTTTGAACTCAGTTTTGAAGGCTTTAGAGGCCCCGGATGAGGTCGAATTTTGGGCTGAATGAAGCTTGCTTGGCTCAAGCGTTGTAGAGCGCTTCGTGGCATTTCCGAAATGGGGTTATAATAGCCGATCGGGTCAACTGGTGATGACTTATGGTCTTCGGAAGTTGGGCCACCTGAAATGGCGAAAAATAATTTTTCTTCAAAATTTCTATTCGGGTTTCAAAGGTTATCTTGAGCCGACTATGATGTAATAAAATATAAAATAAAATAATTCTAAGTTTGGTCGGCCTTATTGGCTAAAATTCTGGAACCTTCCCAGGCGGTAGAAATTTGCCTATATAAGGAAGGCTATATTATTGTCTTAGGCAGTTCAGAATAGTTCTGGGTAGTAGATCTAGGCAATAATTCGAGGCTTTGTCCTACAGAATATTGTAAGGGAATGCCCATGGGGCTTTGCATATTGTAATTCTGAAAGTTTGTAATTCCACATTTGTGGAGATAATAAGAAGCCAATTTTCTATTCTTGCATATTGTTGTTGTTTCTCTATTTCTGTTATGCGTTTGTGGTATTAAGGGGAGCACCCTTCATCAAGTGGTATCAGAGCAGGAGTTCTTGAGTGTGTAAACAGATCGCCGACTGTGAGGCAGTTTGCACTAGGACCGTGGTTAGGGTTTCAGTGCGCATCGCGAAAATGCCTCCACAAAGAGAACGTGGCGGAAGAGCTGGTGCTATGACACCTGAGGTTAGAGAGCTGCAGAGACAAGTGCGAGCATTGCAAGAAGAGATTCGTAGAGGAATGAATCTTAATGTCAGAGATGAAAGCGAGGATGAAGCCAAAGAAGAATATCAAGAAGGAGAAGCTGAAATTGTGAACTAGGAGGAAGAAAGACTTTTTTGGGCGATTTCCAAGATTGGAAAAAGACCTAAGATTGAGGTTCCTACATTTTCTGGAAATCTTAACCCAGAGGAATTGATCGACTGGATCAATGAATGTGAGGAATATTTTGAGTATGAAGATGTTGAGGATCCTGATAGGGTCAAATTTGCGAAGGCCAGACTGAAAGGTCATGCGAAGATCTGGTGGCAAGAGGTTCAATTGGAGTGAAATAGAAGAGGGAAAGATAAAATCACAAGATGGGAGCGGATGGTGGATAAATTGAAGCGACAGTTTATTCTTGTTGATTATGAGCTTGACCTACTAAAGAAAATGCAAAGTTTGAAGCAAGCAGGAAGATCTGTTCAGGAGTATACAGAGGAGTTCTATCGAATTCTCATCAGAATAGGCCATGCAAAAGCTGATAAGGAGAAAGTTGCCCGATACCTTAATGAGTTAAGGCCAAGCATTCAGGAGGAGTTGAATCTAGTTCGAATGAATAGTATTGAAGAAGCATACCAGTTTTCCCTAAAAGTAGAGGAAAAGCTAAACAAGAAGTTTGAGAGCAGACAAAATGGAAGAGGTCGCGGTGGACGATCTGGTGGATGGTCATATGGTGGCCGAAATGAAGATCCGAAAAAGAAGGATGAGGCCAGTAGCAGTCAAAATCAGAGAGGAAATAATTCCAATCGCTTCCAGGATCAGAATAATAGAGATCAGAGAGGAAGAGGAAGAGGACAAGGATCTGGAAGAGGTGGCTTCCGTGGAACATGTTTTCACTGTGGAGAAGAAGGTCATAGGGCATTTGAATGTCCTCAGCGCCAAGGAAGAACAGACAGGAGAAATGAAGGCCAGGCTAGATTTGCACATGTAGATGAAGATGCTAGATCATCAAATTCTGAAGATGTTGAAAGAGGAGAAACGTTGATTAATAGAAGAGTCCTGTTGAGTGGTGAGAATGAACCTGAGCAAAGAAGGAGCCTGTTTCGCACCAGGTACAAGTGTGAAGGTAAATGTTGTGATGTGATTATTGATAGTGGAAGCACTGAAAATTTGGTGTCAGAAGAGATGGTGACAAAGTTGAAGCTCAAGAGATAGAAACACCCACATCCATATCAGATTGCCTGGGTACAGGATGACCACAAGGTCATGGTCAATGAACAATGCCTAGTGAAGTTCAAGATTGGCGGATACCAAGATGAGGTACTATGTGATATCATCTCTATGGATGCATGTCATATGTTATTGGGTAGACCGTGGTAGTTTGACAAATGTGTTGTACACGATGGTCATGCGAATACCTATTCCTTGACAAAGGATGGAGTGCGACATAAGCTAAAGCCATTGAAGGAGACCGAAGAAAAGGTATGTGGTAATGCAAGAATAACATTTGTTGATGGAAGGAAATTCCTAGATGGTATGAGGCATGAGCATGTATGTTTTGCTTTAATTCCAAAAGTTGGTAAAGAGGAAGTAGAAGATGTTCCTGTAGAAGTTGCAGATTTGTTGAATGAGTTTCATGATATTGTATCCAATAACATGCCTGATGGATTACCATCAGTCAGGAAGATCAGTCATCAGATGGACTTGATCCCAGGAGCGAGTTTTCCGAATAAGGCAGCACACAGAATGACACCTGCAGAAAGTGAGGAGTTGAATAGACAAGTACATGAACTATTACAAAAGGGGTTGATTCGAGAGAGTCTGAGTCCCTGTGCTGTACCAGTGGTATTAGCACCAAAGAAGAATGGAGAGTGGAGGATGTGTACAGATTCTAGGGCAATAAACAAGATCACAATCAAGTACAGGTTTCCATTGCCACGAATGGATGATATTATGGACTGTTTGAGTGGAGCTGTGTATTTCTCAAAGATAGATCTGAAGAGTGGATATCATCAGATTCGGATCAGAGAAGGACATGAATGGAAGACTGCCTTCAAGACAAAGGAAGGACTATATGAGTGGTTAGTCATGCCTTTTGGGCTAACCAATGCGCCGAGCACTTTCATGCGGCTTATGAACGAGGTTCTAAAAGAATTTATGGGTAAGTTTGTCATTGTTTACCTAGATGATATTTTGATCTTTAGTAAGACATTGGATGAGCATATGATGCATATTCATATGGTATTTGAGAAGTTGAGAGAAGAGAAATTGCTGATTAATTCAAAGAAGTGCAGTTTTGTGAAGAAAGAGTTGGTGTATTTGGGGTTTGTAGTTTCAGGAGAAGGTCTAAAAATGGACCCAGAGAAGGTACAGGCTATCCTTGAATGGCCTACTCCAAAGAGTGCTACTGAGGTAAGATCTTTTCATGGTCTAGCTAGCTTTTACAGAAAGTTTATCAGAAATTTTAGTAGTATTTGTGGACCCTTGACTGAAACAATGAGAGGGGATAGAAAAGAGTTTAAGTGGACTAATGGGGCAGAAAAGAGTTTTCAATTGTTGAAACAAAAAGTTACAGAAGAACCTATTTTAGCACTTCCAGATTTTAATAAGGTGTTTCAAGTAGATTGTGATGCTAGTGGTACTGCAATAGGAGCTGTTATGAGCCAAGAAGGTAAACCTGTTGCTTATTTCAGTGAGAAGTTAAATGATGCCAAGAGGAAATATTCTATTTATGATCAGGAATTTTATGCTATAGTTCAGGCATTAAAGAAGTGGAGACATTATCTGCTTCCTAAGGAGTTTGTTTTGTATACTGATCATCAAGCTTTGCAATATTTGAATAGTCAAGGAAAGTTGAATCAGAGGCATTTGAAATGGGTTGAGTTTTTGCAGAGTTATTCATTTGTTTTGAAACACAGGAGTGGAAAGTCTAATAGGGTTGCAGATGCTCTTAGCAGAAGGCAACTATTGCTGACAGAAATGCAGATTGAAGTGGTTGGGTTCAAGGAACTCAAGAATTTGTATCCAGAGGATCCTGATTTTGGTGAAGCTTGGAAAGCTTGTACAGAACCTGTTACTCTAGACAGGACAAAATGGTTGGATTTCATCATCTAGGATGATATGCTATTCAGAGGGAGTCAGTTGTGCATTCCACAAAGTTCTATGAGGGAGAATCTCATCAAGGAGAAGCATAGCGGAGGATTGGCTAGACATTTTGGTCGTGATAAAACCCTTGGTTTGGTTAGTGAGAATTATTATTGGCCACAGTTGCAGCAAGATGTGAAGAAGTTTGTACAGAGTTGCAGAGTATGTCAGATGGCGAAAGGAGTGAAGCAGAATACAGGGTTGTATCAGCCATTACCTATACCAGAGAAGCCTTGGGAGGATATCAGTATGGACTTTGTTCTTGGTTTACCGAGGACACAACGGGGACATGATTCAATTTTTGTAGTAGTTGACAGATTTTCAAAGATGGCACATTTCATTCCCTGCAAGAAGACTAATGATGCTGTTCATGTAGCAGAATTGTTTTTCAGAGAAGTAGTGAGACTTCATGGTTTGCCAAAGACCATAGTTTCAGATCGGGACACTAAGTTTGTTGGATATTTCTGGCGTACATTGTGGAAGAAGTTGAAGACAGATTTGAAGTTCAGTTCATCACATCATCCACAGACTGATGGACAGACAGAGGTGGTGAATAGGAGTTTGGGAAATCTGCTGAGATGTTTGGTTGGGGATAAGCCAATAGGATGGGATTTGATTTTACCACAGACAGAATTTGCGTACAATAATTCTGTCAACAGGAGCACTGGTAAATCACCATTCCAGATTATATATGGAAGTAGTCCAAGAAATGCATCTGAATTGAGGAAGATAGATAAAGGAGAAATAAGTAGTGCTGAAGCTGAGGATTTTGCAGAACATTTGAAGAACATCCATGAGGAGGTGAGGAAGCATATTACCAAGATGAATGCACAGTATAAGGTTAAGGCAGATGAGAAAAGGAGGCATAAGGAATTTCAGGTTGGTGATGAAGTCATGGTTCATTTGCGGAAGGAGCGGTTTCCAGTTGGTACATATAACAAGCTGAAAATGAAGAAGTTTGGGCCATGTAAGATACTGTAGAAGCATGATTCAGGAAATGCATATGAGGTAGAATTGCCTACTGAGCTGAATATTTCACCAGTGTTTAACATTTCAGATCTGACAGAGTATCATGAAGGAGGTGTTGAAGATGAGATTACAGCAGCACAGTGGAGTATTCCAGCAACTAGTTCAGACACTAAGGAGATCGAGGATATACTGGATAGTCGTGTTGGCAGAAGCACAAGGATCAGAACATATGAAGAATATCTGGTCAAGTGGAAAGGATGACCTGTTGAAGATTCATCATGGCTAACAAAGGAGGAGGTTAACCATCTTGGTTTTCCTCTACACACCTGAGTCGTGACAGGGTCACTTCTCAAATTACCCTGGGTGTCTAATGCAGGAGCATCCTGGGTGTGAGAGCAATCTTGCATCACCCAAAAATATTTGTTTTTGCTTTTCAATAAGGGCTATCTTGTGCAGAGCTGCTATTTCTAGAAACTTTCTATTTTTAGTAAGTTGGCCATACGATCTCAGAATGTTCTGATTTCACATGTGGAGGTTCATCTCTGTCATATCAGCCTGCCAGAAAAGTTTCATGGCTAGATCAAGTCTAGTTTTGAAGATATTGAAAATTTTCAGTTTTGGAAACAGGGTGCAGAAACTTTGAACTCAGTTTTGAAGGCTTTAGAGGCCCCGGATGAGGTCGAATTTTGGGCTGAATGAAGCTTGCTTGATTCAGGCATTATAGAGCGCTTCGTGGCGTTTCCGAAATGGGGTTATAATAGCCGATCGGGTCAACTGGTGATGACTTATGGTCTTCGGAAGTTGGGCCACCTGAAATGGCGAAAAATAATTTTTCTTCAAAATTTATATTCAGGTTTCAAAGGTTATCTTGAGCCGACTATGATGTAATAAAATATAAAATAAAATAATTCTAAGTTTGGTCGGCCTTATTGGCTAAAATTCTGGAACCTTCCCAGGCGGTAGAAATTTGCCTATATAAGGAAGGCTGTATTATTGTCTTAGGCAGTTCAGAATAGTTCTGGGTAGTAGATCTGGGCAATAATTCGAGGCTTTGTCCTACAGAATATTGTAAGGGAATGCGCATGGGGCTTTGCATATTGTAATTCTGAAAGTTTGTAATTCCACATTTGTGGAGATAATAAGAAGCCAATTTTCTATTCTTGCATATTGTTGTCGTTTCTCTATTTCTGTTATGCGTTTGTGGTATTAAGGGGAGCACCCTTCATCAGTTAGCAAAGGTCCCACAACCTTGAGATGATTCCCATGTTATACTAAGTTATCAAGACCAAGAGAGCTTGAGCAGAGGCACAAAACTCAGTGTATAATAGGTTGTCAGAAGCTCTATTCCCACTGAGTTTTTGGTAACCCTAATCATCTCAAGGAGAGGCACTGAATCATGTAGGGGGCACTCATCCAGTGAGCAATGCCAGTGGAACACTCATAGAACACAAAGAAAAATAAAAAAAAATGGCATGGTCAAGCAATGGTAGGGCTTATAGAGCACATCATACATCATCAACATTTCAGAGTAAGTAAATGGTGCATATTTGTGGAACATGATCAATATCAAAATGAAGAACAAGGGTACACAAATCTACATGCAATCCTATTATCATTCATGGAAAATAAGGTACAATCTACAGGGCATGTGGTTTGTGTTTTAAATTTACATTATAGGCTAGTTGAAAAAGGCAATGCAATAATAGGGTATGACAAACAACAGAAATGCTATGATCCCTTATTCTTTCATGGATGTAACAGCACATGGCATGACATCATTTTAATGGAGAGGCTTAGCATTAGAATGAAAAGAAAGATTCATAAAAGATAAATGAGCAAGTGCAATGACCATCAAATGAATTGCCCTTGTGTGCACGGGCCCATGGTATGCAACAATAGGATAGGGCCATAAGCCTTAGGTTTTTTTGGGTCTTTTCAAATAGAGGAAACTTATGTATGATAGAAATCAGTACTATATCTCAGGCTAGGTTGATTGTAGTGGCAATAATCTAAGCATCAGCGGACAATCATGATCCCCTGGCATTGTTCATGGGCTGCAACAAAGAGCATAAACAAAGGTGTATTGTACTCTAGGCTCACAAGCCATGTATTAAAGAAACATTAAGACATTGGCATCATAAAAAGGGATGCTATGGCCTAGGTTTTACACTATTAATACCATAGAATACAGAGTTTCACTACTATGAAATGAAGTAAAATAACAGAGGAAATCCAATCAATACAGTGCTCTTGAAACAGAGAACAAGAGAATAGTGGAAGCATGAAATATAAGTGCAATATAGACAAGCATTGATCCTAGTAGCTTGCGGGCCTATACATAAAGAGGAGATCCAAGCATACACATGTACAACATGCAATAGTGAACATATCGATACCATGCCGAGTTCTCAAGTGATGGCATACAATTCATGGGCCCTCATTCATAGCTACAACAAGATCTAAGAAATCAATCTGAACAGAAGCATAAGCCATCCAAAAAGTAGACCATAAATTAGTTCACATGCTTCATAGAGGATAGAAGAGAATGTAACTAAATATAGAGATGTATAATCAGGGTGCACGATACCCTAGACTTATGGCTAGATAAGAAAGGATCAAATAGCAAACATAGCAGAGATCAAAGGATGCAATGTCATGTTTCACAATACATCAAGCTTGCAACATAGATTGTTGTCATGCCCTATCATACAATCATTGGGCTTATTCAAATAGTGAGGAGTGCAATGCCCTATTGCTAAGCATGTGATCTTAGGCTCGTGAATCACCCACAACAGTAAATTCAGAACATGTGCCCTTGTCTTGACCATGATAAATGCAAGATCAATGCCATTGTTCGCAGGTCTTCAGCAAAGATATCAACAGAAAACATGCACATTCAATATACCATGTCAGTATGCCCTCAATAAACAAGAGGCACCAACAGTTCACAGCTATGAATGCCCAAGCCCTCATAACATAATGCCATGTTATCAAATGCATGATGCCACAACGAATGTAGAAAAATTCAAAGCAAATCATCGATGCCCTAATGTTATGAGCTAACACTAGGGCATTGATACCATAATATCTTCAAAGTATAGATGTATAAACAACAAAACATGGTGCCCTAATCTATAACAATAATAACAGGGTTACGCCTCATGTATCCTCATCAACATGCTGGTAGTTAATACATACAGAGATATCAATTAAACTATGCCCTAGTTATAGCTCATGGGTGTTGAATAAAGTGATCAAATAGTGGAATAGTGAATAAATCATGCCCTAATGGCTCTTCAAATTTAAAAAAATGCATCAATGCAACAGCCTTAGCCTCAGTTTCAAAAGAACAGTAACTGGTCAATATAAGAATGTATATAGTGCTTTCAAAGAACAGTGCTGTGTTGAAAGTGAATGATATGAATAAAATTGGAATGCCTACCTCATAGTGTCGGTTTCTTTTGTTGTTTCCAAATCAAGAATAGAAGTTGCCAAACAAAGTTGTCGATCAAGACTGCAAGCATGCTAGGTGCTGAGAGTGAAAGCAGTGATAACAGAGGGTCCACTCATTTCAATCAAGGGTTTCCATAATAACATGTTTTCTTTTTGTCTCCCCTTTTAAGGTTGAGAATTATTATCTCTCCTTTGCAACACATTTCACATCCATGAGTTTATTATTTAAAGCCATTAATATAATTATATCTTTGGAGGTAAAAATATTAAGTATTTTGATGCAATAAGTTCCCAACATGATAGTCAATGTTGACTAAGGAGATGTTATATCATAATCATGTATTTTGGCATGGGGGGAATATTGTTTTTTTAGAATATTCATGTGCTACGTGGATATGTAAATATTGTAAACATTTCAAATATGCTTTCCCCTTTTATTTAGGGTTGAGATTTGTTTGTTAATGTATTTAGGATCCACTTTTATTTAGGAGGGAGTTAAAGTTTTAATTGTAATAAGTCATTGCAAGGCCTTATTGTGAATTCTAACATGGCATTTTATAAGCCTTGTCATAATATCATTTATTTTGCATGACTTAGTGGGTCTCGGGTCTTCTTTGTCTAGGTCTATTCTAGGGACTCTACTTTTTCCGCTTCTCCTATTTTCTTGGGAGTGGGGCATCCAAAATTTAGAGTGATGGGATTATGGCTGAGGCTTTTCTATTCTTCGCAAGGTGGTGGTCTTGATTGCAGATTCTCCAAATTTCTTATATTTGCCTCTCACTTAGGTGATAGTAGGCTAGTTCTTCATTCCCTCATTCTCACGAGGTGAATTTTGTAGCTTTTGTGAAGCAATATGATATTGTAGCTCCTTTCATTCTAGCTAATAGAAAAATTGTTCCCTTCTTTTTCTATAGTTTGTGAGTTGTTTGATGAACTTAGTTTTATGTATTGTGATTGATTATGATCCTTTACATGATAGTATGTTCATTTGATTATTTTTCAAGCATTGGTTTCCTTGGAGGTTTTCAAATCTGTGTGCATGTAACTATGTTGAGTTGTGAAAATTATCTTTCCTTCTCATTCACGTTCAGCACCTAATTGTTTTCTAGAAAGAAAATCAGATTTGGAAGAGTTGTGGAGTTCGTGTTATGTGTTGGGGTTATATTTTGAGTTTTTTTTCAGTTTGTGGATCTATTCAGTTTGGTGAATCACCTAAGTTACATCTAGCAATTTCCAATTTTATGCAATCTCTCTATCCCTTTCCCTTAAAATTTAGTACAATTTAGGTGATACAAATGGGGAAGCTAGCCCCGAATCCAGAGGTTTATTCTTAGTGAAGCAGTCCCACATCCTGAGAGTATTCCCATGTTTCATAGGATTGCTAGGTTTCATACTTAGCCATCACGGGTGCAATCCCTAGTGACAATAGTTTTTGACATGCCAAGTGCAACATGTTTCCCATCATTGACTGGGATTTTGGTGTGATCCTCAGTGCAATTATCCTTGTAGAGGTGGTTTGTTTCTAGCACCATGGCGACTCTATGAGGAATCTACTGGTTTTAGCAGTTCAAGTGCTCAAAAGTTTGAAGAATATATGTTTTATCAGCTCATTTATTGAGAAATCATGTCAGTTCCTAATGCATATTCTCCCTATCACCCCCCATATCATGAAAATCCTTCCTATGTTCCAACATTTGTGCCATATCAAGCTGGCCAAGCAGCAGCAAATTTCCAAAATTGCCCGCCATACCCTCCCACCCAGCATCAAGCACCCTGGCAACATTCCTATGAACTGCCCTATGAAAGACACCATTATAATCCTCAGAATCAGCCCCATACCACTATAGAATCAAACTCCATATCCTCTATTTTGACAATTTTTTAGGAGAATATGAGCTCTTTCATGAAAGACTATGCATAGATGGTGACTCAGAAGGAAGAGCTCTCGAGGCAACTACATAACCAGATAGCAGTTCATGAACAAATCCTTGAGGAGAAGAATAATCTGATTTTGACACAAGAGAGGGTTTATAAGAAGAGTCTTGAAGACCATCAAGAATTCATAAGGAGCATCTATGAGATAGCTACAAAGAAGGAGGAGGATCTCTAGAAAAAGTTAGCAGAAAAAGATGAATTTCATGATCATGAGCAGGAGACACTTGCCAAATAGATTGCAGAAAAGGATAAATTGATTAAGGATCTATTGGCACAAGTACTAAAGCAAGGAGATCAAGAAGTCACTACTACCCCTATACAAGAAATCTCACAGATCCAAGAGGAGCTGCCTATTGTCGCTAAAGAGAACCTAGAAGCTTTGCAGACAACATAGGAGACTCACAAGGTTCAAATTCCAAGTTTCTTGTTTGGTAAGTCCACTAGCACTCCTATTGAAATTCCAAGCTTTAGGACTTCTCTTTCAATTTAGATTCCTGGTCAAAAAGAGCCTAAGATCCCCATGCATGTTTAGAACCCATTCATGATCCTATCTCTAATTTCCAGCCACTTCTTCCTACTTCTGTAGATGAGACACCAGTCATGTTTGACTTCCTATATGATGGTGAGCCTATCCTACAACAGATTAAGCCCTATGAGCCAATTCTTGAAGAGCCCCCTACACCTCATGAAATTTCTATAAACTAGGAAGAAGATGAATATTATCCTTTGAATGTACTTTTCCATGATGATAATGAGGAACAAGTAAGTTTGACACATGTTGAAGAATTAGACAAGCCAGATTGTGATCAGGAAGCAAAAGAAGGTGAGACTATAACTGATCTATTTGAAGAAATGCCTTCTTATATTGAGCCAGATAATATAGTATATGATTCACTAGTTGAGCCCCCTGATTATGATGAGAAAGAAAATGAAGAAGATGAAAATTTAGCTGATTTGTTTGAGGAAATGCTTTCTTACTTTGAGCAAGAGGAAATAGTACAAGACTTACTAGCTAGGCTCTCTGGTGATGATAATGAAGATGATACAATTGTTGTTAGCATAGAACAACAAGATGATTTTGATTTGGTAATTGATGTTTTTTGCTCCACTCTTGTTGATATTCCCCATTTTCCTGAGAAAGATAATGGCTTGCATGTTCTTGAGTAAAAGATTGTGGTTCAGGAAGTTAATGTTGTTCCAATGATAGAATCCGGGCCTTTTTGAAATAAAGTGGTTGATGAATCTCAGGAGTCTTGTTTCCTGGATTATGAGATGGGGGTAGTGGTTGCTAAAGACCTAATGGAGTTTGATGGATTTGATGAGCTGTTGGATGTTCCAACTGATGAGGGGGATGACCCCCTAACTACAGAAGAAGAATTGTTGTGGAAGACTATCATGGAGGAGTAGAGTTCTAATCAGCATGCTGAGGAAGTTTGTAAGGTACAAAATGAGCAATAGGAGAGGCTTGGTTTTATGCTCTCCAGAGGTTGTCCTATCAGAGACCTAGCATAGATAGGGATAGGCAAGGCATCTATACTCAATGATTTGATGGAGGGTGATATCAAGAGTCCATTCATTAGGGGACCTGAGCTCATTCACACTTATGAGTTTCCCTAGGAAGATAGCACTTATGATTCATTTGAGGTGAGTTATCTGGACTACAAGTTTCTAAAGTTGATATGCCAGGTAGTTCAATACATTTTTGTGTTCCATATTCTTCCTATTGGCATTAAAAGTGAAAAGTATAACATTTTGAGAAGAATGCCAAGTTATTTTAACAATCCAATTAATGGATTTGTTTGACCAGTTTGTTGAGACTAGTTAGAATAGGGTAGAGTAGAAGTTTTTGTTTCTTGTTTCCCCTAAGTGCCTGAGCACAATTTTTTTAGTTGTTGTTTTAGTTGAGTTTTTAGTCAGAAATAAGCCTGAGTAGTGGCCAGGCAATTGGTTTCTATTTTGTTGTTGGGAAGGAAGGTTGTTTCAGATGGGAGCCAAGTTCAGTTATGTGGCTTATTGACTCTATTGCCCAATGGATCTATCAGGCAAATGGTCAATTGCTTAGTAGGCAAGCACTCCATAGAGGTCACCATAATGTTGTCATATTTTTGACACATTTTGAAAACCTAATTACTAGATGAGTTGTACCCTAGTTTGCATTATTATGTGGTCTTGATTAGATTTGTGTTCATTCATTGCAAGTACATGAAAGGAAAATAATTATTACTGTAGCTAAGGTTACATATCATATCCTAAGTATGCTATACAGAAAGAGAAAGGAACTGAAAAAAAAAAACATTCATATGAGCTCACACATGTCGTGAGCATAGAAAATGCAGGAGTTGCATAAATAAGTACAAATATACATGAATTAATGAAGCTAGATGCAGGGATACCAGACATTGCCTGGTAGTGAGTTGGTCTTATGTGTGCCTGGGGTGCTCCTATGATCCCAAACCTGCAGAGAGAGAAGAAAGTGGGTTACATCCAATGGATCTAAGCAATGAATGGTGCCACAACATCTATAAGCATGCATACGTGTACTCAGTCATGCACCTTTGGCATGGGCTGTACTAAGGGCGTGTGCATCAAGGAGCCTCTAGAAATAATTGAAACACCATTATTTTTTACTAATGTGTTTGTTCCATGTGCAGATGAATGATGATACCCTGTGATGTGGGCTCTCTTAGGAAAATCTCAATTTCCTGGAGAGAGACCACATCATAGGCCAAAAGCACCCATGATTAATATTGAGTCTCCTAGTGCCCTACACTAAACCGGTGAGGGTTATTAGAAGCTCTATTCCCATAGAGTTTCTGGTAACCCTAACCATCTAAAGGACAGGCACCGAACCATGTAGGGGGCACTCATCCAGTGAGTAGTGCCAGTGGAACACTCAAAGATCACAAAGAAAAATAATAAAAAATAATAAAAAAATGGCATGGTCAAGCAATGGTAGGGCTTACAGAGCACATCATACATCATCAAAATGTCAGAGTAAGTAAATGGTGCATATTTGTGGAACATGATCAATATCAAAATGAAGAACAAGGGTACACAAATCTACATGCAATCCTATTATCATTCATGGAAAATAAGGTACAATCTACAGGGCATGTGGTTTGTGTTTTAAATTTACATTATAGGCCAGTTGAAAAAGACAATGCAATAATAGGGCATGACAAACAACAACAATGCTATGATCCCCTATTTTTTCATGGATGTAACAGCACATGGCATGACATCATTTTAATGGAGAGGCTTAGCATTACAATGAAAAGAAAGATTCATAAAAGATAAATGAGCAAGTGCAGTGACCATCAAATGAATTGCCCTTGTGTGCTCGGGCCCATGGTATGCAACAGCAAGATAGTGACATAAGCCTTAGGTTTTCTTGGGCCTTTTCAAATAGAGGAAACTTATGTATGATGGAAATCAGTGCTATATCTCAGGCTAGGTTGATTGTAGTGGCAATAATCTAAGCATCAGTGCACAATCATGATCCCCTGGCTTTGTTCACGGGCCGCAACAAAGAGCATAAACAAAGGTGTATTGTACTCTAGGCTCACAAGCCATGTATTAAAGAAACATTAAGACATTGGCATCATTAACAGGGATGCTATGCCCTAGTTTTTACAATATCAATACCATAGAATAGAGAGGTTCACTACTATGAAATGAAGTAAAATAACAGAGGAAATCCAATCAATACAGTGCTCTTGAAACAAAGAACAAGAGAACAGTGGAAGCATGAAATATAAGTGCAATATAGACAAGCATTGATCCCAGCAGCTTGTGGGCCTATACATAAAGGAGAGATCCAAGCATACACAGGTCCAACATGCAATAGTGAACATATCGATACCATGCCGAGTTCTCAAGCGATGGCATTAACATTTTAACAAATGCAGACAATTCACGGGCCCTCATTCATAGCTACAACAAGATATAAGAAATCGATCTGAACATAAGCATAACCCATCCAAATAGTAGGCCATAAATCAATTCATAGGCTTCGTAGAGGATAGCAGAGAATGTAACTAAATACAAAGATGTATAATCAAGGTGCACGATACCCTAGATTTATGGCTAGATAAGCAAGGATCAAATAGAAAACATAGCAGAGATCAAAGGATGCAATATTGTGTTTCACAATACATCAAGCTTGCAACATAAATTTTTGTTGTGCCCTATCATATGATCATCAGGCTTATTCAAATAGTAAGGAGTGCAATGCCCTATTGCTGAGCATGTGATCTCAGGCCTGTGAATCATCCACAATAGTAAATTCAGAACATGTGCCATTATTTTAACTGTGATAAATGCAAGATCAATGCCATTGTTCACAGGTCTTTAGCAAAGATATCAATAGAAAACATGCACATTCATTATATCATGTCAGTATTCCCTCAATAAACAAGAGGTACAAATAGTTCATGGCTATGAATGCCCAAGCCCTCATAACATAATGACATGTTATCAAATGCATGATGCCACAATGGATACAGAAAAATTCAAAGCAAATCATCGATGCCCTAATGTTATGAGCTAACACTAGGGCATCGATACCATAATATCTTCAAAGTACAGATGTATAAACAACAAAATGTGGTGCCCTATTCTATAACAGCAATAACAGGGTTACACCTCATGTATCCACATCAACATGCTAGTAGTTAATACATACAAAGATATCAATTAAACTATGCCCTAGTTATAGCTCATGGGTGTTGAATAAAGTGATCAAATAGTGGAATAGTGAATAAACTGTGCCCTAATGGCTTTTCAAATTCAAACAAATGCATCAATGCAACAACCTTAGCCTAGGTTTCAAAAGAAAAGTAACTAGTCAATATAAGAATGTATACAGTGCTTTCGAAGAACAGTGCTGTGTTGAAAGCAAATGATATGAATAAAATTGGAATGCCTACCTCATAGTGTCAGTTTCTTTTGTTGTTTCCAAATCAAGAATAGAAGTTTCCAAACAAAGTTGTCGATCAAGATTGCAAGCATGCCAAGTGCCAAGAGTGAAAGCAGTGATAATAGAGAGTCCACTCATTTCGATCAAGGGTTTCCATAATAACATGTTTTCTTTTTATCTCCCCTTTTAGGGTTGAGAATTATTATCTCTCCTTTGCAACACATTTTGGAGGCATGAGTTTATTATTTAAATCCATTAATATAGTTATCTCTTTGGAGGTAAACATATTAATTATTTTGATGCCATAAGTTCCCAACATGATAGTCAATGTTGACTAAGGAGATGCTATATCAAAATCATGTATTTTGGCAATGGGGAAATATTTTTCTTTTAGAATATTCATGTGTTAGGTGGATATGTAAATATTGTAAACATTTCAAATATGCTTTCTCCTTTTATTCAGTGTTGAGAGTTGTTTGTTAATGTATTTAGGATCCACTTTTATTTAGGAGGGGGTTAAAGTTTTAATTGTAATAAGTCATTGCAAGGCCTTATTGTAAATTCTGACATGGTGTTTTATAAGCCTTGTTAGAATATCATTTATTTTGCATGACTTAGTGGGTGTTGAGTCTTCTTTGACTAGGTCTATTCTAGGGACTCCACTTTTTCCGCTTCCCCTATTTTCTCGGGAGTGGGGCATCCAAAATTCAGAGTGGTGGGATCATGGCTGAGGCTTTTCTATTCTTGGCGAGGTGGTGGTGTTGATTTTAGATTCTCCAGATTTCCTATATTTGTCTCTCACTTAGGTGATAGTAGGCTAGTTGTTCATTCCCTCATTCTCATGAGGTAAATTTTGTACTTGTGAAGCAATCTGATATTGTACCTCCTTTCATTCTAGCTAATAGGAAAATTGTTCCCTTCTTTTTCTACAATTTGTGAGTTGGTTGATGAACTTAGTTTTATGTATTGTGATTGATTCTGATCCTTTACATGATAGTATGTTCATTTGATTATTTTGCAAGAATTGGTTTCCTTGGAGGTTTTCAAATCTCTGTACATTTAACTATGTTGAGTTGTGAAAATTATCTTTCCTTCTCATTCACATTCAGCACCTAATTGTTTTCTAAAAAGAAAATCAGATTTGGAAGAGTTGTGGAGTTCTTGTTATGTCCTAGGGTTATATTGTGAGTTTGTTTTTAGTTTGTGGATCTATTCAGTTTGGTGAATCACCTAAGTTAGATCTAGCAATTTCTACTTTTATGCAATCTCTCCATCCCTTTCCCTTCAATGTTAGTATAGTTCAGGTGATACAAATGGGGAAGCCGGCCCCTAATCCAAAGGTTTATTCTCAGTGAAGTAGTCCCACATCCTGAGAGTATTCCCATGTTTCACAGGATTGCTAGGTTTCATACTTAGCCATCACAGGTGCAATCCCTAGTGACAACAAGATCCTTGAATGCTTATCTACTAAAAAATTACCAACTCTATAGTAGAAGACTCCACTTATTTAGGAGCATCACAAGAATAAATCATGGGGAAAGTAACACATGACAACTAGAAAACCACCTTGACTCCAATAAAATACATACGATTGGTGCTATCCTTATAACCATTTAAAGTCCATAACCATAGTGAGAGAAGAAAGACAAAGAAGGATACAAGATCCAACTACAATAATATGGAGAGAGAAAAAATTTCCCCAATATAAAAATTAAGTAGAAGAAGGTGTAATTTGGAAGAAGGAAGCCAAAAAATGCACAAAGGCACAATCCAAATTCCCCTAGTAGCCACAACTACAACCCAAAAACATATAGAACCATGAAATGACTAGAGATAATCCTCCAAACCTAGTAGCAATAAGAAATTTGTAGAAAGCACAGACACAACAAAGAATAAAGGAAAAATTTCATGTAAAACCATGAAACCAAGAAAAATACCTTGTCCAAAGCCATCGAATGTTATTGGTCATGCTTCCCAGCTAGGGGAAAGACAACTAGAAAAACCTCAACCATAGGAGAAAAATACATGTTTGACATATGACCCTTAAAATAATCATGAAGAAAACACACACCTACCATCTTCCAAAGGTACAAAAAGGGTTCTTCAATCTATTCATAAGATAGCCAAAAGGTCAAAGCTTGACCCACTATCATCCTTGTCATAGTATTTTTTATGAAAGGCCTCCTCTAACATTCCCCTACCTCCTAAAATTATCAATTCACCACTCTCCCATGTGTTCCACATTTGAAATTTTGAATGCCTAAATGTTTTGTATTACTTGAGAAAAAGGTTTTGAAGGGACCTAAAACCCTTTTGCGAAATCTATCAGAAGATAAAAAATAACTAAATGACCCACAAACCAGAAAGCTTCCCTAAAAAATTAAAAATATAGAACTGGCAAGAACAAGACAAGAAAAAAATCTAAGAAATAACAAAAAAGAAAAATAAAATCCTTAAACTATATTTTTAAGGGCTTCCATTACTTTGGCCTCAAGCTGGGTCATGTTAAGTTCAATATTTTTTAGATCTTCGATGTCTTGAAGAGGCTTGTCTACTTTTATTTTCAAATTACCTCTGGTCCTTTTTCTTAGTGTAGTATCCTCTTCCTTTCCTTTTTCCTTTTTAGTATGCAGATCAATTACCAACCTCTCATGATGAATGTTATCTAGTCTATTGTCCATAGTTTTAATCCTCTCTACAACATTCTTGATCACTTTATGGCTTCTTTCAATAAGGGAAAGTAAGTTTCATTAATTCTCTTAAGTTTCTCCTCTAGATAATTGATTCTTCCTTCATAGTCCTTGTAAGAATTTGCCTAAGGAAAAGAGTAGAAACCAAGATCTAGAAGCCCAAAAGATAGCACAAGAGAGACAAGATATGATATGATCAAATGATCAAATAATGAATAATAGATTGAATGATTGATTACATAAAATGTAGAATGCCTCAATATATAGGCAATGCATGATATCTAGAAGATATGCAAGTGATAAGATCACAACTAGACATGGTGGAATCACATGTCCACCAAAGGTGGATCATCCTCCATTGCACATGAAAGTATGTGAATCATGTGCAACAATGAGAGGATGATAATGTGATAAGAGCACTAAAGGTGGATCTCACACACAACGAGGTATGTGATGACAACTATCACATGTAAAGTGGAGATTCTCCTAACCATGTGCTAAAAGGAAATGCAAACTCCTAGGTGTCTCAAAGATAACTAATATGCAAATGCATTATCCTAAGTAAACTTAAGTAAAGTGTAATTAGTAAATACTTAATTACACCAACACCCCCCCTTAAGTGCAACTTAGGGGAATGCACTTAAGCTCAAAATGCAAGATGGGTCTCGGTGACTAGGCCATGTTAGGTACCCATGTACAAAATGCAAGAACAATGCAATCTCTCATAAAGTGGAGAAAGAGGTTAAACCTCATGGGAAAAACCCTCTCCCAAAAAGAGAGATGAATACAATAATAGAATATGAGAGAGAAAACCTCATGTGAGGAAAATATCCCCCCCATAAGATAGAAGAAGTGGAAGAGAGACCAAGTAGCCCCCCCTCAATGTAGAATGAACACCAATGGTAGATGCTCTAGGCTCAATGTAGAAACTACTCCATGAGTGTAGAACAACATTCCTCCCCTTAGGAAGAAACTAGACCAAAGGTGTAGATATGAAGCCTCTTCCCCAATCTATAGGAAGAAACCTCAAAAAGTATGGAATCTCTAAAACCTGCTCAAGTGTCCCCATGTCAAAGATAAAAGGTGCCTCCTCCAAATCATGTGTACTAAGCCACTCTGCTAAAAAGACAAATTCGAATCAACTGAGGGTGAATATAGAACATGTACCAAAGACCCAAGTATCTCCTCTGAAAAGAAAGTGACCTCCTCCAACTGTTCTATCAAAGTATCCACAATCATGTCACCCTCGAAAGAATGATCAAGTAGAGAATGAATATCAGGGTTAGCATGTTCCCTCACAACAACTAAATAATGATCATCTTCAACAAAGAGAAGATGAATGTCATCAATGAAGTCTTCCAAATCTAAAGTGTAGGACTCCACAAACAAACCTGCAATGTCTGTCAAGTAGTCATCCCATGGAACCAAGTCTGGAAGACAATGAATATCTTGCTGCACTGAAGCACTTGAATCCATGGCTATGTGAATGCAAGCATCATCAGGAGAAAGAGTAGAAGTAGGCTCAATAGGAGGAGATGAAATGGAAGGCTCAAGAACTTGATCATGAGTGAGAATACCCAAGTTCAAGTAGCCAAAACTCTCCTCAAATCTAAATCATCACTGCAATCATGATCATATGCTGAAGAATCACTATCTGAAGAATCACTATCATCAAGAGGAACAAAATCTACAAAGGAGTACAACTGAGAAGAGTGATCCACTATCCTAGTAGTAATAACTGCTCCACTCTCCAAGTCCTTGATGAAAATTGAATCAGGTGTAAATTCCATAGTCTTCTTTGTAGCACCATTTGTGATTTGATAGATAGAAAGAAGGTTATTGGTCAAGCATCGAACACACAACACATCATTGAAGTGTCCATCCCTAACATCAATACTTCCTTTCCCAATCAGATTCATGTAAGTGTGATTGCCCATCAAAATAGGTGGACCTTTGTGAGCCTCAAATGATGTGTTCGTTAACAGTTTTTCCTCCCATTAGATTTGCAATCTCTGACTCTTCAAAAACCTAAGTGAGAGAACAAAAGGATGTCACCAACAAATGGGTCAGTGTAAGTCATCTATCACTGCCCTCTGAATTGACAGGTACAACTCCCTGATTGTGTTTAATCTTCAATGAATTTGTTTTTTCAATGATCTTCAGATTATTCCTTATGAGTTTTAACCAAATTGTTTATAGGCACAAACAATTTAGGCAAGGATAAAGTGGATAACCTATAATCCCCAATGGAATGTTGATCATAGATTATCATGAAGTCTATCTTCTAACTTAAACCTACCTACTCTAAGAATGCATATCCTACTAATGAGAATAGAAGTAGAATCATACATAGATAGAAAATAGAATTTCTTATCCTGCAACTATTGACATGAAATGGAATTCAAGTAAGAATTATAGTTCTATATATAATTGTACTTTCTATTTGGATGTATCTAAATAACAAGATGAATAGGAGAAGAATCATACATGAAAGGTAAATGGAATTACTTTCACTACAATCACAAACATGAAATGGAATCCAGCAAGCAATTACAGCTTCATATATAACTATTCTGTCTATTCACATGCAAATGAAAACTACTGGTACAACAAACATGAAAATAGCTAAGTAACTAGAATCACTCTTGCTACAATTGCAAGTTTTCCAACCCTTTCATTCATTTTCTTCACAGTATTTATACAATGCTTATAGGAAATGATTCATCTTCCAGAATTAAAAAAGACAAGATAGAAAGAGAGAACATATCGATGATAGAATTTGAAAAGCCAATCACTGACATGAGAATAAGAAAAGACATTATAATTATGATGCTTTGATTTGAGTCCTTCATCTTCTTTTTAATAGCATCTATCAAGTCAAATCCATTGGGCTTCTCAGAGTCAAACTATCTTTCAAACAATAATCAATCTGATCTGCAACTGTATTCAATCTTCTTTAAATATCTCAGAAATATCTGGCATGATCTTATAGCTTTTATCATTACCACCACAAGCTACAGCATACAACATTGTTAGGATTATATTCTTCACTCTTTTCCTACCTTTGACTTTAGTCGAAAGATCTATCATCCATATCTGCCTCAGTTCTTAGTCACCTTCGACTTATTCATTTACGACAGTTGAAAATTTACGTCATCTTTCAATCTCTTTATTTTCCTTAAGTCTCGGGTCCCACCTGATAAGTTTCTCATCGGACGGTGGTTGTCTGATCATGAGAGGAAAGAATATTCCTCACAATTATACGATACCCATAGATCTCCCGCATTTGTTAGAACTCAACACTAGCAGGGTCCACACGACAGATGTCAGTCGGTCATAATCCTTTTGCACTTTATCATGTCCAAAAACTTAGAACATCGGCCCCACCTTACTGCATGAAATACTACAATGAATCAGGAGTTGCCACATCAATTAATTTGAGCAGTCACACTCGTCACCTCAGTTATAAAGTGATACCAAAAATGGGCCCACTGGGATAGGTGGCACCTTGTCATTATTTCACATGAAATAAACATCGTGTAACTTTTTTATGCGAAATAACGACAGCCATAGATTCTGACTAAAGATAGAAAAAGGAACTAAGCCCACATCTGCTAAGGAGTACGCATGTCTTAACCCCACTTTCCTGCTAAGAAAGAGTGATGTCATCATGGGAAAGTGGCAATCGTTGATCTATACTACACAATAAAAAGCTTGGAGACCCATTGGTACACGTGTCAATATCCCGTTAAGCTGCAAAGGAAGACTAGATTCATCATGGAAAAGTGGGAGCCATTGATGAAGAATCTCAATATTACTTTCCCGCCGCTTTGTTCTTTGCTACTTTAAAGCCAAAATATTTGTCGTTCATTGACTGTTTGTTATAGTGAGCTCGTTTAACCTTAGAAAATTGAGATGAGCATCTAAATGATGAAAATCGTAGTCTACAGCGTCCGTAAAAAAAATGTATCAGAGGTGTTTTGGCTCGGTTCTGTTGCATTTCTAATGGTCTTTTCTTCTTCTGAATCGTATTACAACTTTTTGTAACTCGTATCTTTACTTTAGACACTGATATTTGATTGCATCAACCAAACACATGCCAAGGATGAACCAAGCTGAGGCTCCATACTTTGACTATTATTTGGGCAATGTTGCATTCTGCAAATCTCTATCACATACTGACCATCATGTCACTGAAATTCATTTGTCCTTTATGTGATCATGAGGATCGATGTGAAGATCAGAATATACATTTAAACTCGAACAAGAATAAATGCCCAAGCTCATAATTATGCTCTTTTAAAGTATGGCCACTGTATTTAATACATCTTATAATCAAATTCCATCATAGCATCATATTTTTGTTTCAAAGAGATTTAGATGCCGATCATTGGCACTATTCCTCCCTTATATATAGTTTAGAAAATAACCAACCATTATCATTTTTGAATCAAATACCTTTATATAAGAAAAGTTTAATTTCCATGAGCACGGTAAATAACAAACTGTGATCATCAAGAAAACCATGATCTTGTTCTACCAATTCTTGACTCTCCTTTCCATAATATGTAATCCTTTCAGACCTTTCAAATGCAATAGAAGAAGAGAAAATCTCTGCACTGATGTTGAATCCATTGCATTTTGAAAACTTTCGAGAATACCTTTGTTTCCTTATTGAAGAATCAGAAATATCAAACCTTCAATGATCATTTATGCAAGAAATCCATCTTTTATACATTGATATATGAGAAAGGCTTCTTGTGAATGTTTCACATCAGCTTCTATCATGGCATCATCCTAACAAAGAGCCCTTTTTCTGGTTCCTTGCAACATCTGAATGTCATGACTTGAAACCACCATTTTTCCTGAGAAAGAACATCCATTGAAGCAGAAGTCTTTGTCGGGTGAGGATCTACAACCTACCCAAAATAATGAAGCTCTGATAACAACCCACCCAACATGAAACAAGATGGCAAAGGAAGGGGAACCCGACAAAGATTTCCTATCCTAGAGGGGACCTTGACCTAGACATAACCAGATAGACCTGACTTGACTTTGACATTATCAAAAAAAGGGGGACTAAAAGTCAGGCAACATGATGAAAACATGGACTTTGAAGAAGCCATATGATGAGAAGCCCCTGAATCTATAAGCCATCTACCTAAATCGGGACTTGAAGAAGCATATAAAGAGTGTCCTATTTGAGTGACAAATGCGTGACCCTTTCCTTTATATTTTTCTAAATTTGGTGAAGAAGAGGTTGAGGTAGACATCCTAGAAGGCAATTTGATGTTGTTCTTGGCAAGAAGATTCTTCAATTCATCAATGTCCTTCTTATAACAAAAGTGTCCTTTATGTCCATCCTTTTTTCAATATGCACAAAACCACTTCTCCTTCTTTGAAGATTCACCCTTTGGAGGTGATGTAGAAGTGTCATGTTGTGTGGAATTTGATGTTGTGCCTTCTTGTTGAGACTTAGACTTCCAATTCTTCTTCTTCTTTTAACTTTGATTGCCTTGACTCTCATGATTAGCCACCAATGCCTTGGAAGTTGAAGACTTGAGAATCCCCATACTCATCAATTTTTCTTGTTCTAAGACCAACATTTCCTAAAATGACTCAAATGAAGGCTTAATGAAGGCACTACCCATGGTCAACTTGTGAGTATTATAACTTGAAACAAAAGTTAAATATTCAGGAGGAAGATGTTTTGACAAGTGACTAACCAACTTCACATCCTTTATGGGATTACCACAATCATCAAGTTGTGCTCTATAGTCATTGACTTTGTTGAGATAATCTTGGATTGTGTCAAATTTCTTGGGTTCTAGTTTGAGGAGATTAGTTTCAATTGTGAATCCCATTTCCTCATCCACTTTACCAAACAATTCTTCATGTTTATCCAAAGCATATTTAGCATCTTTTATGGTTTTGATGTGATACATGATAGCTACAGAAATATTCTCTCTCAACACTCCTAAAGCTTTATAATTTTTGGATGACCATTTAGTTATTGTAGCAGTATCATCATCAGTGGGTTTTTTAATTGTACCATCCACATAAGGATTTAAACCGTGAACCATTAACTTGGTCCATACATTATCTTTCCATGTAGTATAGTTATGTGGAGTTAATTTTGCAATAGAACCCATGATTCAAAATGAAAAGAGCACAAAAAAGAGAGAGACACCAGCACACAAGACACCCCCCCAATTCACTCAATCAAAGAACCCACACCCCCCCCCCACCACCCCCCAAAATGATGATTTTGCAACTTTATAGCTAGTGCATGTACAATTGCCACTTGACAAAATTAATCAAAGTGGACTTTTGATTTTGATGTTTACAACTGAAAATATGAAGTTACAAAAGACTCAAGAAGATAGGACAGAAGATCCCTCAAGGATCTAATCAATTACAAGTGCCATAATAGGCCAAAATAGACCATATTCTGAAAGTACTATGTCTACTCAATATTTCTCCAAACTGATACCCGATCTAGAAAGAAGACAAAAAATCATGCACTTTCAAAAAAAATTGCACCTAAAAATGTGTCTGTATGAGCTCGTACGAAGCCTCTGAAATTGCAAAAATAGGGATCAGAGAGGTACAGTCACCAAAAACTACAATTTCTCCAAAATCCATGATCCAAAATTAGAAAAGAACACCACCACTGAAACGTTTAGGAAATTTTAGCCCAAAAAAAAAAAAATTGCACTCAATTTGGAGTCCGGATGACCAAGTTATGGCCTCCCAAAGTTGGACTGCCAAATCCAAAATGCAATTGGTGAGGGCTGCAAATTTTTTTAAAATTGCTGACATCACTAGTTTCATGGTGTTAAATTTGACGTTCAAATGTCCATCATAGCAGTGTTAAAATGCCCAATTTTGATGGTCAAATGGCTGTCAAAATTAACCTCATAAAAAATGATGCAATCGGTGGCTTAAATTTGACGTCTTACAGACTGTCACTGCAATGCAAAGTCACCTAGTTTGATGTACAAATTGGTGTCAAATTTAACCCTGTAAAAATCTAAGAAAATTGCAAAAAAAAAATTCTTATAAAAATACCAGTTTTCTTGCTGCCACCACTTGTTCACGTTTTATTGGTCAGCTTTCGGCTGGCGTGGACGGTTGCCGATGTGTCTTTCGGGCTGAGCGGAGTGGTGATGGTTTGTGGGAGCCCACACTGGTGGCGTTGAAGAGTAGATAAAACCCTCGTGGTCTACCCGGACTAAGAGGAGGCACGTGGTTCGGTGGAGGTGGTGCAACCTGGGCATCCATGTCGGAGGGAGGTGCATGGAGGAGAGTTTGGCGTAGTGGCCCATGAGGTTTTGGCGTAGTGGCCCGCAAGATGTTTTGTCTTCCATAGATATCTTCCACCGTTCGGTGGTGCGAGATTATCCGCGGTGGTCACGTTGAGGTGGCATGGGAGTGTTGGCCTGAAGTGGAGCTGGGGTTTGGCGGGGGCCTGATGTAGTTGAGCAGAGTTTGGCGCGGTAGCCCACGTAGTAGAGCTGGTGGCACAGTGGGCCAGCATTAGAGGTGGCGTTAGGTGAGAGCTAGCTGAGAGGATGAGAATTGTGCCTATGGAGGTTCTACAGTAGTCACCGAAGTGACAGATGGGCGGTAGATGCCCGCAGGGGCACTGTAGAGGTGGCGACAGAGCGGATGAGAGTTTGGTGGTGGTGGCAGGCACAGGACGAGCTAGCTCATGCACTGGTGGTTGGAGGGGCTATAGTCTTTGACCGACGGTGGAGGAGGTGGCCGAGTGGTGGTAGGGGATGTGGGATTTTTAATCCCAAATTCCTTGCGCTATGGACTATTAAGTCCTTTTAAGATGCAAGACCTAACCACTAAAATAGATAAGAAGGATGGCAATGCTTGTGCTCATGGGTGTGCTCAACTTTTGGCCTTGTATACTGTACGGTCGACCTATATATACAAAGGCCTAAAAGGCCAAATACTTTTGCAATATATATATATATATATATATATATATATATATATATATATATATATATATATATATATATATATATATATATATATATATATATATATATATATATATATATATATATATATATATATATATATATATATATATATATATATATATATATATATATATATATATATATATATATGTCCGAAATACATAGATCTAAATATTGACAAAATTCCAAATCCAACAAAATTGAAGGAAATGGAAATTAATGCAGATCTAAAATAAGATTGAAAAAATAATTACCCAATTTTGCAGATCAGGCTTTAGAAGTCCGATTTGCAAAAAAAATTTGCCTCAAATTTGACTTTTACCGAAGATAGGCAAATTTATAGTCAAAATTTATGGAAATAGCCACCCAGATGCAATGGTGAGGTCTGATCTTGCTCAAAATGCTCCCACAAAATGTTGATCCCAGATTTAGTTCATGGCCCTCCAAAAGTTGAAGCAATCAGTCACTCTCCAATGGCTATGCAATGAAGACTCCTTTGGCTCTGATACAATGTAAGAATTTGCCTAAGGCAAAGAGTAGAAACCAAGATCTAGAAGCTCAAAAGATAGCACAAGAGAGACAAGATATGATATGATCAAATAATGAATAATAGATTGAATGATTGATTACATACAATGTAGAATGCCTCAATATATAGGCAATGCATGATATCTAGAAGATATGCAAGTGATAAGATCACAAGTAGACATGGTGGAATCACATGTCCACCAAAGGTGGATCATCCTCCATTGTACATGAAAGTATGTGAAGCATGTGCAACAATGAGAGGATGATAATGTGATAAGAGCACTAAAGGTGGATCTCACACACAACGAGGTATGTGATGACAACTATCACACGTAAAGTAGAGATTCTCCTATCCATGTGCTAAAAAGAAATGCAAACTCCTAGGTGTATCAAAGACAACTAATATACAAATGCATTATCCTAAGTAAACTTAAGTAAAGTGTAATTAGTAAATACTTAATTACACCAACATCCTTTATAATTTTTTCCATGGTGTCTATTGTTTTGTGCAAATAATCTACAAAGGAATTTTGCTTAGCTTCATTTCATAACTCATTTCCTCTATAATAATGATTATTTATTTTATCCTTATCATCTCTAGAAATCAAAGGCCCATTTTATAAGCTTGATGAAATCAATAGGACCATGCTAGGCTATGGCCAAAATATCATGTAAATTTCCCTGATAAAAGCTAAAGTAGTAGGAATATTCATTAATGTCCATAGGGAGATAGGGCATCCCTTCTCTTTCTATAGTAGGGGAGGAATTGTAAGAGGTATAGGATTCCAAAGTCACCACTTTCTTAGAGGCAGGGGTAATATTCTTCCCTTTAGATTTACTCTTTCTCCATCAGAAGAGAGTTACATTTTTGTTTCTTCACAACAAGGTATTATTCTTTCTCCATAGTAGGGGAAGAAAATTTCCCTTTCCCCTTGGAGTTTCTTTTCTTAGAGATGAGGGAACTCCTTTTATCCCTAGGATTTCATTTCCTCTTTTGTGGTTCACAATCCAAGCCATCCATGTTAGTGTTCAAGTCCTCATCCAAGTAACTAGTTCCCAAATATTCATCTTCCAAAATAGAAATAGGAGAGACATTTGATGGGAAAGACATAGATTTAACATGCTCATGGGGGTCTGTGCAAGATCATGAGGGGCCAAACTATGCCCTTAAGTGGCAATGAAAAATCAGCAAATCAGGGTTAGTCAACTTGACGTAAAAATTTCAACTAGCTATGAACCTAATATCAAAAAGTTGTAAGAATAGAATGTATAGAAAATTGAATGTAGTTTCTAAACTACTAGGCCTTTTTTGAGAAAAAGTTAGTATGATTGGTGAAAAGTATGGATTTCAATGCAGCAATACAAAAATTTCAGGAAAAAAATAAGAAGTAGGTGTATGTCTGACCACCTTAATCATAATCAAATGATAATATTTTATTATAAGATTTTATATATAAGTAGTAGACTCATGCCCGGATGTGACGCATATTTTTTGTAATTTTATTCCAAAAAAATAATTAATTATGAATTTTTGCTACAACATTTTCAGAATAAAAAAACTCCCATGTCTGGCCACCTTAACTCATTCAAAACTTTACAAAATTTGATTTGATTTGATTTTTTCCTTATATTAGGTGAAGCATAGAATGTGACGCATTTTTTGGATTTCAAAAATGTTATACTGTCTGAAAGTTATAGTCATTTTTCAATCAGTATATAAATCAGCACTTTAGAGGTAGCTCAATTAGAAAATAACTAATAATTACTTACCAAATTCAAAATTTGACAACAATTATATCGATAGAAAGATGATAATCTCCTTAAGATACCCTTTTCATTTTATCAAATTCAAGTGAAAACAAAGTTGTCAGCTACCTTGTCAAACTTTTTAACTGACATCACCACTTTTTGGCTCCTCATGATCTTGCACATACCCATGGATAAAAATCTATAAACCCTAATGAAGTATTGGTTTCTTCTCAGGGTTATTTTTGTATTCTCTTATATTGGAACTCAAAGAAGATGACAAAAAAATGGCAAAGAAACTCTATCCTAGTTCCTAAAGTGATTGAGCATGATGAAGTGATGATTGCAATCCCTTGTGAAGCACTCCTCTCTAGAGTAATATACTACATGATAACTTTTGAAACTACATGCCAAAAAAAATTGATCTCAAAAGATTTGTAGGTAATTTTAGGCACTTTAACCAATTCCACTCTCTCCTTTTCTTCTTTTAGAAACTACTTGATAACCATATCTAAGTATTTACTGTCCCTCAAAAACTTAAGGCTGCCCATGGAAAGGCTTGTGACCTTCATAGTCATGTTCTCATCAATGGTGAAATTCCTACCAAAGAGGGAGATTTTTCCATTTTTCCATCCCTTTGAAAACATATCCATAATCTTGGGGCCCCAACCATGGATTTTTGAGATATACGACATCAACCCTCCCTTTAGTAAAATTCTCCAAATTGTACCATTTTTTCTTAGCTCTGCACAATCCATAATCTCCACTCTTTGTCAAGCAACTTCCATTTTCACAAAGTAGTTACTAGAGATTAGAAAAAATAAGAGAAAAATCCTTAATGGGTGTAGCTCACAAAATACATGGTAAGCATGGAAAAATTTATGAAGTATATTGGAGAGAAATCTCTCTACTCCTTTCACACTCCCCATAATTATAGGAATAAAATCCTTCCCTAATAACATAATAATTATCCCATAGGGATATTGACACCATGTGCATTTGTTTGATCATACCATATCATACATGCATTGGCACGAACCGCTTCATTGGTATAAAAGTTAGCCACTTGGTCGGATTCTCAAAATACATGGGAAATGTAAACCTTTTCAAAAGTGTTTATGATTTCGGATTTTTTTTTAGTCCATTAGTCACAGAGGATTTTTTGGCCCCCTTAAGGTATTGGTCTAGGTTGTTTGAGTCTACTTCTAACCAATCTCTTTTGTAATTGACAAGATTGGCAACTTTTAATCCATGGTAGGTCGCAATATCTTCACCCTAGTGGTTTGTCTAGCAACCCAACATGAGTGCCACCAATGAAAGAAACCTCCCATTTTCATCCCTAACCACTTGCCCACACTCAAATGACTAAATATTAGTAGTGAGGTTGATTACTATTTCTTTTTAATTTCCAATTATCATTGTGAGATGATTAGCATACTCAATAGTATAAATAGTAATGTTGTTGTTTTGCATTCTTAATTGCATTTCTTGAGTTAATATAGATTGTCTTCCATAGCATATGTAATCTATTCGAACATGTGCAATTAGTATGTAAACAAGTCCGTCGTTATTTATTCACTCGACTCCTTACATTCCAACATGCATTTTAGCCACATACCACTAAACCTTTTCACAAATGAGACTCTCTCTCCAATTTGAGAGAATCTCAATAATTCATGTCATACATATATAATTAGTTGTAAACATAGTTAGTCTTATATATGCTTCAATAATTTGTAACAATAAATTTTTTTCTTGATTATTTTTATTTAAATAATTAGTACAATAATCTAGTGATTAAGGTTAAATAAATGAGCTGTGACAAGATGGGACTAGACAACTCTATCCAGCCATTTTTTTAATAGATGGATTATTTAACAAGTACTAAGTATGGATTTTGACCAAAAAAATTTCACACAACTCTAGTGTTGACTACATTGACACATATTCCAAGTTGTGGAATTTAATTCCTTGCACCTTGTTCTCACTATTTGTTACCTCTTTTTGTTGCTAAAATATATATAGTTTTTTCCTCTTTGCATGCCTATATATTGAGGGTACATATAATAGTGATTGAAAGTTTATTTTGTAGGTGGTTAATTCTTACTAGAGTAAGGTGATAGTGAAGACAAATTGTTTTGTTGGATTTATCTTTTTGATGAATATTACTACATAATTGTTCTCTTTCCCATGTGAAATTTTTTCTTTAAAGGATTTCTTCATATTAATTCTTTTCTATTTGTCTACTTTTATACTTGTTTCAATCTTTTCTTTAATTCAATATTCAATTCTAGAGTTGTTTCAATCTCTTCCACAATCTCTCTTATATTCCTATTATGTTCTTTTTCTATAAATACTTTTATTTTGATATTTCATTAATCTCATTTTTAACTCCTATTGAATAATTAAAATAGTCTGACCTTTATTAGTCACATTTGTTTAAAAATCCCTTCAAGATCTCCCTTTTCCAATTTCTTTTCTTAGTTTTCCAACTCACCCATACAACGTTAGAACTTGCAAATTCCTACAACACACTATAAAAAAAAATCATTTAGACTTTTATGCCAACATTTATTATTTATATTTTATCACCAAAAAGATCTACTTACCGATTTGTTCTTTCTTACTATTTTACTAAAGTTTTACAAGAAAACACATACACTGTGAAGAACTAAGCCAAAATAAATGATAAGATCGTACCTTATTCGAGTGCAATTTTTATACTCTAGAGCAAGTGGTAAGGGGGGATAAAACTGATGTTATAAGTTACAAAAGATTTGCAGTGATAAATATCAATTAAATCCACATATATACATATGTATATGTATGTATCTATGCCGTGTAGCAGCATCAGCGCCATTGTGTGTCTTAAGATACATAATTTGGGCTAAATAGAATGATATTTTAGTGGGTTTAACTTCAATCAACTTATGTTATGGGAAGCTAAAGGACAAGGACAAGGACGCGTCTTTCTAGTTTTTAGTCATTTTCAAAGGCTTTACATTCCAATTTTTCTACCAACCTAGC